>JARHVA010000530.1:1660000-1680000 GCA_037957365.1 Torreya grandis
CCTTTTTAATGGCATCTTTTGTCCATAAGAACAATCAGTGTTTAAATAGAAGAGAAGGAAAACAAACATCAATACACATCATCAAAGGTGTGAACACACACATGAATCATCTACAAGCATAGGTGTATGGGTCTCAAGAGTTACATATCCACACAATGCACACGAACACTACCAATAACTACTAGATAGTGTTGGCTATGATAGGATTCAAACTCTACCAACAAAGCCCAAGGATATATTGACCCTTTGTTTTAGGTTCGAAAAACTAATGAATCAATTACAAATAACTTATCCCCACTTAATTTTTCAATCATAAATCAAAATAGACTAATATATAAAATATCAATTTCAATTCAGATTAGTACATTATTGGCATGTTTTACATAAACTAATTAACTCTAGTTTTACACTATTTTATATCTCTTAGATCCATAATAAGTAAAACAAAACCCAATGATGGATGTAATATACTCAAGAGATACAACTTGTACTTGTATATTTAATTATCTTATTATTACATTATAATAACAGCCTCATGGTTGGGCACAGTGGAACTAGGAAGGTGTTTGTTCAAGTGTCTAATTTTTTAATTGGTTTCAAATTTAGGAGCAATAGGAGGTGTATAGATAGGATGGGGAAGTGGAAATCACAAAGTATAGAAACATCATCAATCACACATGATATATTTACACTATCTACTTGTTTTATCATTTTCATAACTTTAAAAAAGGAAGAAGGAATTTTCATAGCATGTTTTTTACTATTATCAATGAATTCATCATTATGATTTTCATCAAATGTAAAATCAAAATTGGAACCATTCAAATAATTCATATTTTATTTCAACAAATATGCATCATTCATATTTTATTTCAACAAATATGCATCATTCACATTTCATAAATCCATTTTGTTAACATAAACCATGAAGTAATCCAATCAAAGTCACAATCTATGAAATAAGGAAGAATAAAGTATAAAGGGGAATTAGATGGAGGAAACCCTAAAAATCATAGCTAAAAAAAACTACATCAAACCCTAGAGGGAACAAAAGCATAAAACCCTAATGTTGGATGATCAAAAAAGGAGGGATTCGACAAAATATATATAAAAAGGGCACACAAGTGTTCAAAACACTATGCAAACCTTGTAAAACAATGGCACAAGGTAGATTACACATAATTATAGTAAATACAATAAATCACACCTTTTTATGTGCTAAGTGGAGTGAAAAATACTTTAAATTGTAAACAACAAATAGAAATGAAAGTGATAGGAAATGATAGACAAATACATGTTTGTAACTTACATGGATCATGACATTAGTTATATGTAATAAAATAAGGCTATAGAACTGTGCAAAATAAACTTTAAAAATTATATTGTGCTTTGTTATATTAACCTCTTTTAGAATACTTTGAAAAGTGTTAGATCAATTTGGGATTGCTCTGAAAAAGATAATACCTACCAAAAATTAAAAACCTATTTTGAAAATGGCTCGGTATATCTTCATAGTCTAAAATGTTTTGGAACCCTTCATCAATATCATATGCACAAGAGTCTCTCCCATAGTTTCAACTAACCACACATAGATGTCAAGTGTCATGTCCAAATTTTCCATCCCAAAAACCTAGGTGAAACACAGTAAAATAAATGATTAGTTAATTTCATTATAATTAATTAATTATTTTTTCCTAACAACTTAAGTCAAAAAAAATGTGAAACACAATTAATTAATTGGTTTATTGTTTTGTTTATTTATTTATCTAACAATGTGTGTCACAAAATTCAAGAAGGTAGTGTGATGTGATACTAAAGCACTAATGTGACTTATAACATTCATTTGTTGGTCATTTAAAGGATGGGTTCGATTAAATTTAATTATCAAGTTTAATAATATTAAATTATAAAATATTTGTAAGTGGGTAATCCAACACTAATAATTTTCTTATACAAAAAGTAATAGGTGCAAGAAGACTCGATAGTAAAAGAACTCTTTTAATTTAATTCTTATTTTCATTAATTTATGTGTGTGAAAACAATCTAGCATTATTCTAAGGTCATTATTTAAATATTTGCATTTTGTATGCTAACCAATAATTATTAGACCTAGATTACAAATCATAATAATATGACAAACACTACCACAAAAGAACATGTAATAAGAAAGGTGTTACTCTACTACAACTAACACATATTCTAGAAAATATCATATCACAATATGCATATTAGTTAGGTCGATAGTACTTAGGACTTAGATATTTTTAAAATACTTATACTATTGATCCTTGCACAATTATTAGCCTAAATCAAGGGTTGATAATAAGGAAAACCTAACCTAGACTAAACCTATGACCTAATACCCCACTCAACTAGGTCAACCTACATATTTACTCAACAAAATTAGGGTCAGATATAGTTCTCCACTTGAATTAGTGATTGTATCCTTCATGAGACATCATCATAAAATAATTGGGTAACTAAGCTAAACAAGGGATAAAACTATCATAGTACTAAAATCTTATATAATATCTAGACAATAACACTAAAACCTTAAACATTCATTATTAAATGCCTCAATATTTAATTTCCTCCTTTGGTGTTAGTGAGAGAAACTTACAAGGCACTCTACCCTTCTAAGTTCATTTTTTTGTCACAATTGTATAAGATAGTATTGTTAGGATTTAAAATAAATCTAATATTTCTTAGTCATTAATTATTTACAAAGTTATAACAAATTTTAATCTCGTATTACTAGAATTAACTTTACCTCTCAAGAATGTTTATGTCAATGATGGTGGTAAAATAATTATCACTAAGTTCCAAGTTTACTCAAATAGTGAAACAACTCAGGTCGACTCCTATTTATATAATTAGAGCCACATATTTTTTTATCCTTATGTCCTACAAGGTTATCAAATAGGAAAGTATGCTTAATAATCAAGGGTAGGTTCCATAAATGTTAGTATCTAGTGCTCATGCTCACTTCCTAAACTATTTACATATTTGTTTATAACCGCATTCATAAATATAATCAAGGTTGGTTGTAGTTTATCCATTACCAAAAATTTTACTAGTTCTATTTCAAATACATTCAACTTTCACCACTCAACCACTCAATTATTGTTGTCATATCTACCCCTGAGGGTAAATTTATGGCCACTAACTAGCCCACATGTAGTTTTTCCCTACTAAGGATTAAAACATACACCTTTACACATAAAACTAAAGCTCATTTAAAATCCAAGTTTGAGGAAAGTGATGCAGGTTTTATTACAAGAGTACACTCTAACTCTAATACTATCAAAAGGCTTCCCTAGACCTAATGTGGAGCAACCAAAACACTATATAATTAAATTACTTTTAGGGTCCTTGATTTAGACCAAGGTTTTAAATACATTTCCTAGGCTAGGAATAGTGTTAAATGGTCACTGACCACTTTTATTAAATCCAATACATATTTAATATCATGCAAAGTTGAATGGCAATTTAAACTATAATTTTCCAAATTTTGAGTCAATAATTTGGGTACAAATACACCCTTAAATTAATTCAAGGAAAGGGAAATAAATTATTCTAATGGTTTAAACATATTTTTATAACCTAGAGTAAGTACTAATTCAACATTAGAATTTTTTTATGTGTGATTCTATGAAAAATTCACCTAGTATTTTGAAATGATTTTAACAAGCTAAAAAGTGCATTAACAAAATTTACTCACGAAACTGATTTAAAATCTAGCCAATTTCAATTGTAATGCCCAATAATAAAATTATTAAATAATTATTAATTCTTAGCCATTTAAAAGGTGTTTCAATTCTATAGTTTGATAAGTTTCATTTTCAAATATTTATTTTACCTTAGTTCCAAACTAGATTAAATAATTAATAATTCTTGGCCATTTAAAAGTGTTTCAATTCTATAATTTGATAAGTTTTATTTTCAAATATTTATTTTACCTCAATTCCAAACTAACTTTATGAGCTAGTAGAGCACTCATAGATTGTTTGTGAAAATGATTCCAAAACTAACCCATTTTATTTACAACTATTGGTAATAAAAAAATATTAAACTATTGATCTAGTATTTATAATTCATATAAAAATTAGTCTGAATTTCATATTTAAAAAAATAAAAAATGTGTATTTATTTTCATTCAATTATAAATGGGATTTGTTAAGCTAAGATGTTAGCGTTAAAATACTAAAACCATAATTGCTTACATTTGAATGTTAAGATTCTAACCTTTTGTTTAGTTAGCATTGACACAAAAGCCATTTTCAAAATAAATAAGATCTTACATTAAATGATATTATTTTACATTTGAGGCCTAAATCATATGATCTTTAATCATGTCTAAGGTTGTTGTCTAAGTTTTGCATTCAAGGCATATTATATTTTATAGGATAACTATAAATTCTATGGCTAAATTGGGGTTCAATTTGTTGTTCCCAAAATCTATCACTCATTTTTGGGACAACATATGAACTATTTTAGTTCTACAGGCAAAAATTCTCTATTCTCTTCTCAAAAATTGTTTTGAGCATTCAAATTCTTCATTATTCAAGCTTTTTTAGCTAAGGGAATAGCAGGTTCAATGGGTTCAATGACTTCAATAGACGAGCTCTCTCAAAGGAACAAGTTTCCAACACTTAGGCAATTTCAAGACTGATTCAACGCCAAGGTTCAACCAAAAATGTCCATCAGCAAGCTTCAAATGAAGGATTGAACCATTGAACCATTGAACCATTGAACCTTGAACCAAAATGGTTCAAAGGTTCAATGGGTTCAAAGGTTCAATGACATCGGCAAGCTTAAAGAATTAAACACTTCAGCAAAAGTTCAAAGTTCAAACAGCTTCAAAAGTTCAATGGCTTCAAAAGACTTGATGAAAAGAAGAAGGCTTGAACCGTTGAACCATTAAACCTTGAACCAAAATAGTTCAAATATTCATTAGGTTCAACAGTTCAAAGGTTCGATGAGATTGGTTCAAGCGGTCAATTGAATGAGCGGGACACAAGATTGAACCGTTGAACCATTGAACCAAAGTTGGTTCAATTGAATGGTTCAAAAGAGTCCCCCAAAGCAAAAAAGCCAAGTGCCCTTATGGAGGGTAATGAACAAAAGCCAAGTGACCTTACGGAGGGTAGTGAACAAAAGGTAGCAAAAGATATCCTTTAAAAATATTTTTTGTGGCAAATTTTACAAGGCAAATCCTTCAGGCAAATGTCTGAAGGAATTCCTTCGAACATTTTGTCTAAATGAATGATCAAAATATTGACAGAAAGTGGCTAAGGCAAGGGAAGATTTCCTTCAGACATTTTGTTCTAAGGAATTGAAGAAGAAAACCACTCGAAGACTACCTGAAGGACCCCGAAGGGTAGGTACCCTTGCAGGGGGCTCTTAATGACCAAGAAATGGACCTTCTTAAGGCTCGAAGGGACACCTTCCCTTAGGGAGGTTCCAAAAACATTAAGCCAAAGGAATGTTTCTACGGACTCATTTCTACAAACTCTATAGACCCATTTCTATGAATTGATATCTACGGACTCTGTAGGCTATTTCTACAGACTCCAAAGGAATGTTTCTACAAACTCTATAGACATGTTTCTATAGACTCTGTAGGCTAGATTCTATGGACTCTTTCAAAGCTCAAGAGACTTAGAGAAAACTATAGACTTTGCAAGCTAGTTTCTACAGACTAGTTTTTATGGACTCTACAGGTTAGTTTCTATGGACTCTGCAGGCTTGGTTCTATGGACTAGTTTCTATGGACTCTACAAACATATTTATATGGACTATTTCAAAGCTTGAGAGACTTGGAGAAAACAAAGGCTTCTAAATAAGAGGATGAACCATTGAACCTTGAACCAAAATGGTTTAACGAGTTCAATGGGTTCAAAGGTTCAAAGAAAGCTCTGAGAAAAGGAAAGTGAATGAACCAAGAAAGTGAATGAACCAAGGAGCCAAGAAAGCCACCCAGACTGTTGAAATAGTGAATCAATGATGTCCCTACGGATGTCAAATTTAGGGTAATGAACTGTCCATTGATTTTCAAATGTAGCACAAAATCTGAAAGCAACTAAGTGACCAGTTGAAGAGGGAGCCAAAAGAGCCAGCAAAAAGGGGAAAAGATAGCTTGAGAGATCAAATTGCAATAGGAAAGAGGGAAAAACTTGAAATATCTATGTAAGAGTTATTCCAGTAGGTGGAACAGTCCATCAAGTAGATATTTGAGCTTACAAACATTAAAGGTGCAGCCTATTTTTCTCCCTTTGAGTAAAGGCAATGTGGATAGCTACATAAATATCAAGAAAAGGACCAGACAACCCATGCTAAAGAGAAGACATTTGAGATGAATTGACATGCCATAGTTAATATAGACACCCTGTTCTAGCATGACCCTCTTTGAAAAAACTAAAAATGCATTCAAGGCATTGAATGCAGCATGGGCCATTCTATGAAACAAAGCGCCAAGCCTTTCGTGGCTACTATATAATGTAATCTCTTATTTTATGCAAGGGAGATCTCTCTGATATAAAAGCAAAACTCGACCAAAATTGAAAGGTGATTACTGAGACTTTGAGCTTAGATTGTTGATCATATTTCTTTATTTGAATGAGAAAACATGTTACTTTCAAACTTTGTGCTATTATAGCTTGTGTCTTTTTATGAGATTATTCTTATGTCTATCTCCTAAATACATTCTTGTCCAATTAATGGAATAAATAGAACTAGTGGAAGTAATCAGGAAGGTGTCCTAAAGCCAATTGTGGAGAGACTTTGTGCTACCACAATTGCCTTTAGCATATTTGTCTATTTTTTATTCCTATGTAATGGGCCTTGGGATGACTTTGTGACCTCATTGTCCTTCGTATTTCACTCTTGGGCAATCAAGGTGGAGACTTTGTGCTACATCTTAGTCTATTAGTTACTATGCCCCTTTTTTACTAGTTACTTGTTACCTACCTGAAAGAACTCTAGCTGTTTGCTGTAAGACCACTTTTGAAAGAAGAGAAGTGCCTTCAGTATTTTCACCTGGATTTATCCTTTGTTTGTGAACATCATCTCTAAAAAAAGAGAGATGGATGGTGTTATCCTACCCCTAAGTGTTATTTTTTGCATATATATATATATAGTATATATCTCCTCATAGTTATAAGGGAATCTCCCCTTGATGAGAGGAGAGATTTGTCCCCTTTTGATGTGGTAAACCTACACATCTGGCTGACCCATCTCCCCATGCTATGGTTGAAGAGACCTATTTTTCTTATCAGTTTGCTGGTGACAAAATATTCATCCAATAGTTTTTGGTGACTCCATTGGGGATCAAACATGCAGTTCTAGTTTTTTCCCATTGTTAATTTTCCTCCCAGCCTCACACAATAGTTTTTGGTGACTCTGCTGGGGATCGAACGTGTAGTTCCAGTTCTTTCCCATTGTTAATTTTTCTCCTAGCCTCATGCAATAGGTTTTGGTGACTCTGCTAGGGATCAAATGTGCAATTCCAATTCTTTCCCATTGTTAATTTTCCTCTCAGCCTTGCACAATAGTTTTTGGTGACTCCACTGGGGATCGAACGTACAGTTCCAGTTCTTTACCATTGTTAATTTTCCTCCTAGCCTCATTCAATAGTTTTTGGTGACTCCACTAGGGATTGAACGTGCAGTTTGAAGCCTCAAGCTTCAAGCTAAAGCAGGGCCAGTTCTTTTCCATTTTTATTCTACAATCTAGCAACTCCATGCTATACAAGAAGCCAGAGAGCCCAAGGTGTTGTTGACCCTATTTTTGAGTTGGTACAGTAGGGCAATTTCAATTTATTTCGTCCACAACTTCAAGTTTAAAGAACTAGGAGTCTTTCTCCTATCAACACCAAGTCACCAATACAAGGCAGAGCTTCTTTTTCTACTATTAGCAGAGCTTTGCTTGTACATACTACACCCAAATTTGTTATCCCCACTTTCCATAATCAAATCATGGTAGTTCAAGGCCCCTAGGGTAACTCTTTTAGCCCACTCAATTTAACTCCACCTCTACATGAGCTACCATGTAGTTTAAGGAAGAACTTCCCCAAATTATTTGGTGATGGGAGAGTTCATCCTGATGAACATATTGCAGCTTTTAGCATAGCCTGTGATGTGATAGGTGTGGAATATGAGGATGTAGTAGTCATGCTATTTGTGGAAACATTGCAAGGTGCTGCTATAGACTAGTTATATCATCTGTAGGCCCAGACTATGACTGACTGGAATAATCTCAAAGCTAAGCTCAAAGCAAGGTTCAAGCCTACAAAAGATGTGCATGCCCTGCTAGCCCAACTCACATAGATGAAGAAAGAACCTCATGAACCTATGAGGGACTTCATTGCCAAATTTGACAAGCTAAGGAACATGATTCCTACCATTACTCAGCCAACACTTGAAAACCTTAAATGTTTTTTGATCAACTCACAGCTGCCTGAAGTGAGTTTTCTACTGAGATGTGCTAGCCACATAGACCTTGTTGCTACTCAAAACTTGGCTACTGAGGTGGAAAATGACCTTATCTTGGTAGAAAAGATAAGGAGAGATCCTAATAAAGGAAAATATTCTTCATCTTCTGAATATCTATCTACAAGCACCACTGATCCAATGGTGCAAAAGTTGGTAAATGAGTTGTTGGCTCTTAGAAAGTAAATGGTGCAAGGGATGTCATCTGCTCCTTCATATAGAGATATACCAAGGAGGACATTCCCCAATAATTCATACCAAGGTAATGTTGCCAAGAATCAAGGGCAGCCAAATCATCTTCCTCCCACTTAGGGAAAATTGGCCATTGAAGCACCTCCAACCAATTCAGCAATTGGATATCTTAAAGTAGAATCAAATTTCTCTTTCTAGCTTGAGTTGAAACAAGAAGATGATGCTAATCTCTTCACAAAAAGAGAAGAATAATTAGCTGGCGACTCCAACATTGGTTTCCTGAATTACCAGGATGAACCCAGAAGTAAAGGTAAATTAGTTGATGGATCATACGCTAGTTTCACCCAGTCCAAGAACTAGTTAGCCTAACAAGCTGATAAGGACAAAATAGGAGAAGGATCTCAGCCTACAATTTAAATTACTAAGTAGGGAACCACTCTGCCTTTTCAAGCAAAGGACCCAGCGATCGTAAAAAAGGTAAATACATCAAGCACTCCTTCACCTTTAACTTCGATTTTGTAGATCAATCCTTCTCCCCCTAAAAAATAGAAGGATGAACTCCCTTCCCCTATTCATAATTCATTTTAGACATTTGACATAGTCAACCATGTCAAGAAAACTAAAATTCAAATGTCTGAATTTGAATTCCTATAATCCAACCCTGAGCAGTTGAATAAGTTGGTTCAATGTGTGAAGAACTAAAATGTCCTTACAGGACAAGATGTTAGAAAGGTAACTCATGATTTCGTAAGGAATATGTCCACCATAAACAATCTTTTTATTACTCCTTCTGCTGCTCCTAGGAAGACAACCATTTTATGTCTCCCTATTGATAAATGGTCACCAGCTGAACAATTGCATCATAGACTCAGGTGCATCTGACAATGTCATGCCTGCCAAAGTCACTGAATCCCTTGGTCTCACACTGACCAAGACATTTGGGAGATGTTTATCCATGGAGAACAAACAAGTGCCACTTTTGGGACAAATCAAAGATGCCCAATTTTCATTTGCAATCTTTCCAAGAAAAATAATTAAGATGATAATCTTGGTGGCTAACATCCCAGCCTCATATGACATCATTCTTAGGCAAATTTTTTACAAAGATGTTAGGGGTGAGTTGAGCATGGACCTATCTGAAGCAAGGATCCCAGTCAAAGGTGTTATGTAGAAATTGCTCCCTGAGAAGGAAGCAAAATATGTGGTCACTCAAACATCAGCCCCTGTAGCTCAAATTTTGTTTGAGTCTTTAGGTATAGGTAACTTTTTCTTGACCACAGAGGATGTTCATGTTTCAGCTGATAAAAGTTCTAAAAATGATAGTCTGAAAATTGGTTCATACGGAACAACAAAAGACATGAGAGAACACAGTGCAAGCCCAAAAGAACTCTCCCTTCCACACAAAGAGAAATCTAAGGAAAAATTAGTTTTTGATGATGTCTGGATTTTGGAATTCGATGGAAGCTGTTCCTCTATCGGTTCAAGAGATAGGAATGTGTTGATATCTCCTCAAGGAGATATTTTTCCTTCATCATACAAATTATAGTTTAGCAATACTAACAATAATGCTGAATATGAATCACTGCTGCTTGGATTGAAGGCCACTCAAGACAAAGGCATCAAGCTCCTTCATGCTAAAGGAGATGCTAAGCTGGTGGTTTTTCAGGTGAGGAAACCTATACCAAACCAAAAATGAGAGATTGTGCCATTACCACAATCTGGTTTGAGATCAAATTGAAAGCTTTGATGCTTTCAGTATCTCTGTAGTTCCTAGGGAATTCAATGACCGAGCTAATACCTTGGCTATTTCAACAACTCTTTTGGTTCCTCACTTAGATTTTAAAGGAGAAAAGTACACTATCAAATTGGTCTTTCGACCAAGTGTGCCTAACAATGCCAATTATTAGCAAGTGTTCAATGGTGACAACCAACTCATTGCCTTCTTGGAACAAAAAGATAGCTTTAAATAACTTCACTTCGAAGGCAGTGAGCCTCAAAAGCTTGAACCAGCTCCTGAATTAAGTTCAGATGTAGGTGAAGAATTCTTGAAACTTAAAGGAAATAAAATCCCAAAAGGCCTAGTTTCCCTTGAGAAGTTGTTTGACAAACATGATAGGTTCGTCAAATAGAAATAAATGGATTCAAGATCTTCTTAGGAGTTTGATCAGATAAATTTGGTTACCAAGGAAAATTCCAAGATGGTGAACATTGGGAAGTGTTGCACTCTAGAAGAGAAGTTCAAATTTGCTGCTCTACTCTGCTAGTACATGGATGTCCTAACATACTCTTATGATGATCTAAAGTCACTTAAGCCTAAAGAAATTCACCATGAAATTCCTCTCAAGAGTGTTTTGATGCCTTGCAAGCAAAAATCTAGGCAGTACAATCTGAAGATATCAGGTACTATTTTATCTGAAATACATAAGATGCTGAATGCTAGAATAATTTTCCCAATCCATCATTCCACATGGATTGCCAACATAGTACCTATGAGAAAAAAGAATGGAAAAATTTGCCTCTGCATGGACTTTAAGAATTTGAATCAGTCATCCTTAAAGGATAACTATCCTTTGCCCATCATGGACCAAGTGCTTTAGATAGTGACCAGTTCAGAGATGTTATCAATGCTAGATGGCTTCTCAAGGTACAATCAAGTAGAAGTTAGTGAAGCAAACCAGCACAAGACTGCCTTCACCACACCTTAGGGCACCTTTGCATATCGAAGAATGTCATTTGTCTTGATAAATGCTGGCACCACTTTCTAGAGAGTAATGGACCTTGATTTCAAAGATGAAATGGGTAAGTTCATTGTGGTATACCTTGATGACTTGACCATCTTTTCCAAGCATCGCCTTGATCATGTGCACCATTTGTAATAAGTGTTGGAATGCTATTGCAAAATGACATTTCTCTAAATCCCAAGAATTCTATTTTTGGAGTAACAGAAGGGAAGCTTCTCAGACACATTGTATCCTGAGAAGGCATAAAGGTTGATGCAGATAGAGTCAAGTCCATCCAAGAGCTTACCCTACCCACAAGTAAGACTACAGTTCACCCTTTCTTCGAAAAGGTGAATTTTTTATGAAGGTTCATTCTTGAGTTTGTTGAGAAGACTCACCATATTGTAAACATGATGAAGGGAAAGGCCACCTTCAACTAGACTGAAGAAGGAAAATTCGCATTCCAAGACATCAAGATAACTATCTCCCATGCCCTAATTTTGGTTTGTCTAGATTATACCAAGGATTTCATAGTGTATAGTTATGCTTCTAAGCACACACTTTCAACAATTCTGGTTCAACAAAATGAAGAAGGTGTGAAATATCCTATATCCTTCATGAGCTATCCTCTCAAAGCTCATGAACTGAAGTATTCAAACATGGAGAAGCATGCTTATGCAGTGGTAAAGGCAGTAAAGTATTTCCACTTTTATATTCTGAATTCCCACACTACTGCCCTGGTTCCTGATACCACAGTCAAATCCATATTAACTCAGTAGGAGTTTGGAACCAAAAGGGGCAATTGGATTGCTAAAATCTAGGAGTTTGATCTCATTATCAAACCAACAAAGCTTGTGTGGGGAAGAGGTCTCTGCTAATTGATTGCTGACAACAGACCCAAAGAAGTAGGGTATGAAGAAATAGAAGTGGAAGACATGCCAACAGTCGTCTTTGTCTCCACCATGAATGAGTAGTATTCAAATATTGCTCGTTTTCTTACCTATGGTGAGTGTCCTGCTCACCTGCCTTGTAAAGAAAGGAAGACTATTAAATTGAAAGTTGCCAATTTTGTCCTCTGGGATAACAACCTGTATAAGAGGAGCCTTGATGGAGTATTCCTTCACTGCATGGATAAGGAGAAGTAGAACTAAATTTTGAAGTCCTTCCATAATCTGGCCTGTGGAGGACATTTTTTTTCTCTTGTGACTGCCCATAAGATTTTATGAGCCAGGTATTACTGGCCTACTCTATTTTAGAATGCATACAAATGGGTATTAAGATGTGAATTGTGCCAATAGTTCATTGGAAGACCCAAGTTAGCTACTCTGCCTCTCAAGCCAATGGTAATAGAAGAGCCATTTTAGCAATGGAGAATCGATTTCATTGGATATGTAAACCCATCTTCAAGTGTTGGACATGATTATGTCCTCACAGCCACATATTACTTCACTAAATGGGTAGAAGCAATTCCAAACAAGCATGCTACTTCAGAAGTAGTATGTGATTTCCTCAAGGAAAACATCATTTCTAGGTTTAGGGTCCCAACCAAGATTGTGATAGATAATGTAGCATATTTCACTTCTCATGAGGTCACTCAGTTCTATTTTTACTATGGAATTACCCACTCCCACTCTTCTAATTATTTTCCATAAGGGAATGGCCAAGCTGAATCAAGCAATAAGAACTTGGTGACCATCATCAGGAAGCTAGTAGATGACAACCAACAAACATGGCATAAAGCATTGGTTGATGCTTTATGGGAAAATAGAATTACACCCAAGAGGGAAATAGGTATGTCACCTTTCCAACTTTTGTATGGTCTCGATGCAGAGATACCAATCACCCTAGAATTGCCAGCACTAAAATTGGCAAAGGCAGTCGAAGATTAGACATATAAAAGCTCCATCGATAAGAGGATCATGTGCTTAACTGAGCTAGATGAATAACAAACTATGGTGGTGGACTAAATTGCTATGCATTAAAGTCTAGGGAAGAAGCTCTTCGACTAGAAAGCAAAAACTTGTGATTTCTAGATTGGAGATCAAGTCTTGTTATGGGACAAAAGGTGAGAACCAAAGGGAATGCATGGGAAGTTTAAATCCCTATGGAGAGGCCCATTTACTATCCATCAACTCAATGGTGAAAATAGTTTCATGTTGAAGTATCAAGATGTCACACCCTTTTCTCTACCTCATAATGGGCAACATCTGAAGCACTTCAATTCTTGAAGTATCGGATAAGATCATCTGTACATATGTATATTTGTATAGTCTTTAGTTCTATTTTATGATTTTCATTTTCATTTTCATTTTTAGTGCCTTTATTTTTTGGGTAGCATGACTCCATAGCCTAATGGCATACTTAAAGGCACTGGAGATTCTAGTTTCTACTCCCCTCAGCTATTTCAAAATTTCAACTGAAGGAAGTTTCCCAATTGGAGCTAGCTATTGTTCCCAAAATCTATCACTCATTTTTGGGACAACATATAAACTATTTTGGTCCTACAGGCCAAAATTATCTATTCCCTTCTCAAAAATTGTTTTGAGCATTCAAATTCTTCATTATTCAAGCTTTTTTTACTAAGGGACTAACAGGTTCAATGGGTTCAATGACTTCAACAGGTGAGCTCTCTCAAAAGAACAAGTTTACAACACTTAGGCAATTTCAAGGCTGGTTCAACGCCAAGGTTCAGCCAAAAATGTCCATCAGCAAGCTTCAAACAAAGGATTAAACCATTGAACCTTGAACCAAAATGGTTCCAAGGTTTAATGGGTTTAAAGGTTCAATGACATCGACAAGCTTCAAGAGTTAAACACTTCAACAAAAGTTCAAAGTTCAAACCACTTCAAAAGTTTAACGACTTCAAAAGACTTAACAAAAAGAAGGCTTGAACCATTGAACCATTGAACCTTGAACCAAAATGGTTCAAAGGTTCAATGGGTTCAATGTTTCAAATGTTTGATGAGATTGGTTTAAGCAGTCAATTGAATGAGTGGGACACAAGATTGAACCGTTGAACCAAAGTTGGTTCAATCAGTCAGTTCAATTGGAAGGTTCAAAGGAGTCCCCCAAAGTGAAAAAGCCAAGTGCCCTTACGGAGGGTAGTGAACAAAATCCAAGTGCCCTTGTGGAGGGTAGTGAACAAAAGTTAGCAAAAGATATACTTTAGAAAGATTTTTTGTGGCAAATTTTACAAGGCAAATCCTTTAGACAAAATTTTTGAAGGAATTATTTCAAACATTTTGTCCAAAAGAATGATCAAAAGCCTAATGAAAAGTGGCTAAGGCAAGGGAAGATTTTTTTTAGACAAAATGTCTGAAGGAATTCCTTCAAACATTTTGTCTGAAGGAATTGAAGAAGATCGCCTGAAGATTGCCCAAAGGACCCCAAAGGGTAGGTACCCTTATGGGGGGCTCTTAGTGACCAAGAAATGGACCTTCTCAAGGCCCAAAGGGACACCTACCCTTTGAGAGGTTCCAAAGACATTAAGCCAAAGGAATGTTTCTATGGACTCATTTCTATAGACTCTGCAGACCCATTTCTACGAACTGATACCTATAGGCTCTGCAGGCCTATTTCTATAGACTTCAAAGGAATGTTTTTACAAACTCTACAGACATGTTTCTATGGACTCCATAGGCTGGATTATATGGACTCTTTCAAAGCTCGAGAGACTTAGAGAAAACTATGGACTCTGTAGGCTAGTTTCTACAGACTCTGTAGGTTGGTTTCTACGGAATCTATAGGCTTGGTTCTATGGACTAGTTTCTATAGACTCTGCAGACATATTTCTATGGACTCTTTCAAATCTCGAGAGACTTGGAGAAAAAAGTCTTCTAAGGAAGAGGATGAATCATTGAACCTTGAACCAAAATGGTTTAACGAGTTTAACAGGTTCAAAGGTTCAAAGAAAGCTTCGAGCAAAGGAAAGTGAATGAACCAAGAAAGAGAATGAACCAAGGAGCTGAGAAAGCCACCCGGACTATTGAAACAGTGAACCAATGACATCCCTATGGATGCAAAATTTAAGGTAATGAACTATCCATTAATTTTCAAATGTGGCATGAAATCTGAAAGCAATTAAGTGACTAGGGGAAGAGGGACCTACAAGAGCCAACAAAAAGGGGAAAAGATAGCTCGAGAGCTCAAATTGCAACAAGAAAGAGGGAAAGACCAAAAATATTTGTGTAGGAGTTATTCCTATAGGTGGAACAGTCCATTAAGTAGATATTTGAGCTTACAAACATTAAAGGCGTGGCCTATTTTTCTCCCTTAGAGTAAAGGCAAAGTGGATAGTTACACAAATATCAGGAAAAGGACCAGAAACCCCATGCTAAGGAGAAGACATTTGAGATGAATTGACACGCCATAGTTAAGATAGACACCCTATTCCAGCATGGCCCTCTTTGACAAAATTGAAAATGCATTCAAGGCATTGAATGCAGCATAAGCCATTCTATGAAACAAAGTGCCAAGCCTTTCGTGGCTACTATATAATGTAATCTCTTATTTTATGCAAGGGAGATCTCTCTAATATAGAAGTAAAAATCTACCAAAATTGAAAGGTGATTACTGAGACTTTGAGATCAAAATTTTGATCATATTTATTTATTTGAATGAGAAAGCAGGTTACTTTTAGACTTTGTGTTGTTATAGCTTGTGTATTTTTAGGAGATTGTTCTTATGTCTGTCTCCTAAATATGTTCTTGTCTAGTTAATGGAATAAGCAGAACTAGTGGAAGTAATTAGGAAGGTGTCCTAAAGCCAACTATGGAGAGACTTTGTGCTACCACAATTGCCTTTAGTGTGTTTGTCTATTTTTTGTTCCTGTGTAAAGGGCCTTGGGATGACTTTGTGCCCTCATTGTCCTTCATATTTCACTCTTGGGTAGTCGAGGTGGAGAAATTTAACTACATCTTAGTCTATTGGTTACTATGCCCCTTTGTTACCAGTTACTTGTTACCTGCCTGAAAGAACTCTAGTTGTTTGCTGTAAGACCACTTCTGAAAGAAGATAAGCGCCTTTAGTGTTTTCACCTAGATTTCTCTTTTGTTTGTGAACATCATCTCTAAAAAAAGAGAGATGGATGGTGTTATCCTACCCTTGAGTGTTATTTTTTGCATATATATATATATATATATATATATATATATATATATATATATATATATATATATATATATATATATATATATATATATATATATAGCTCATCATAGTTATAAGGGAACCTCCCCCTTGATGAGAGGAGAGATTTGTCCCCTTTTGATGTGGTAAACCTGCACATCTGGTTGACCCATCTCCCTATGCTATGGTTGAAGAGACCTATTTTGCTCATCAGTTAATTGGTGACAAAATATTCACCCAACACAATTCAAGTGTGAAAAGGTATCAAAATATGAATTTATTGAAAGGTTATTAACTAAATTTTCCTTTGTACAATGTTTCATAATAATAACAGTTAAATTTTGAACCTCTTTCCAAAACTCAAATATATATTTTAAAATTATAATGCAGAAAAGACTTATTAATATCATTAGGACATAAAATCTCAAATAAGAATAAAATTTAAGTCCAAGTTAAAAGGGAAATCCATCCCTAAATTGGAGCAATGATCCTATACATTGGATCAAGCATAATACAATTGTTGAATTAAAAATCCTAGGTCAATTCTTCTTTATCCTCTTTTTTTTATTATCTTTTTTTGTTTGTTGTTTGATGTTTGTAGGTTAGGTTTTCAATGTCATGATGTAGCAAGAGGATATACATAATGTATATATCAAATTATATATATATATATATATATATATATATCTTCTATCTAAGTATGTGTATACATACTTTAGTTTAGAATAATAGGACATATTCATGTATGTGTGTGTATTCATTTATTAAAGTAATAATATATATAAATTAATTAAATAAATTGAAGCTAAAAGGGTGGGTGGGGAAATCACATCTGACCTCTAACACCCACAAAGATGATAGGACTATGTAGTCTCGTTGTTGCTTGGTGGTGGGATTTCCCACTCTCATCACTCTTACTAGGTGTAGCTAGGGTCATCAACCCAATCTTTCTTTAAATCAATGGTCAGTTGAGGCTCAACCAACCTATAAATAATAGGCATCAGCTAAGTCCTTTAGCCAGTCCAAAAAAATATAAGATTTTTTTTTGTTTTTATTTATTTTTTATTTCTTCCATATATATATATTTAATTTTTGTATTTAATAAGTCAAGTCAATTAATGTTTAAAGTGTATGTGTGTGTATTATTATTATTTATTTACAAAGTCTTGAGATAATGTAGATGCATTCTAAAATTACATAATAACACTAAAATTACAATTTCTAATTCTTCAACCAATAATAAATAGAGACATCATTTTCATATTTTCAACAAGTGGACATTGTATTTCATATACACAATATTATTTCATATTATAATAAAAAACACCTTCACTTTAAGTAAAGTATGATATTGAGATAATATCTAAACACATAAAGCAAGTAATATTCATTTCTCAATCCACATGTATAGAACATGAGCACGCACACACACACACACACATAGAGACAAAATTATACTACACACATGACTTCTATTGCATCAATGCAAGATTTTCATTTTACACTAAATGCCAATAAAAATGAAAGTAGAGTAAAAGGTTTTCATTTTACATATTTATTAAAATTAACATGATATAAAAAAGGCTTAAGTAGAGAAGTTTACCTCCTCTCCACCACTTGTCCAAGAAAAACTACAAGTCTCAAATATCCAAAAATAAAGGTTATTACAAACACAATCCCTCAAGTGCCTTCCTCAAAAAATCTCATAACAATGGATATTAAACCCCCAAACAAGCCAAATATTGAAAAAAAAAAAAAAAACCTCCACAAAAGCTCCACCAAAATTCATTAATGTAAAGATTACATTTCTTAAAAAGTTATTCATTTTTATTCCACATGTATGCATTTCCTTATAAATTTATTACATACACATGTGGGTTTATTTTCACAAGTAAACCCATCCTTACACACTTCTTACAAAGTTTTTAAATCTTCTTACATGCCCAATACTTTTCCTTATAATTGTATTTAATTTTATTACATGTGCCATGTGAGTTTAATTACACAAGTAAACCACATTCTTACACATGCAATTAATTACTTATGGGCTTCTTACAATTAAATTAATTTATTTACATAATCTACCCACTTTCATAATCCACCAAACCTAGGTTAGAATCATAGGTCCTATAGATTACCTAGCAAGCCTCCTAGCTAGAGTTCATAGCCTTCATAGAATACTTATGCACCCACTTATTTTTCATGTTTGAATTTGAATTTTTAATTTAAATTATTTTATCCATCATTATTTAAAATTTATCTTAGTTAAATAAATTTTTTTTATAAATACCCTTGACATAAATGGAAGTTTTTAAATATTCACAAAGGAGGGAATGGAATTCAATTTTCCACATATGCTAGGGGTTGTCGAACATGAAAAAATACCAAATTCAACTGGGGAATAGTAGTTCAACATGTGAGGAATTAAATTATCCACATATTATATAATCGCCATTTTTGATGAGTTAGACAAGAAGTAGGTGTCACAAGGTAATCACACTTCCAAGAAATATACTTAGTTATTTATATAACACCTTAATATGACTCAAAAAAACATGTTTATAACAACAACATATTTTAATTGCATATTAGAATCATGACATCAATTTACATTCTAAGTAGCTTAAGTCCTTTTAAATGAGATTAATTTTATCAAAGTTTTCCATCAAAATATTTAGATTCCTACAAATTCTATATTTTTAATGCATGAAATAAATCTTTTCTTAATCTAATGTATAAAATTCTTAACATTGAACATCATTTTCATTATAAAAATTTGGATCATCTCCAAGAAGAGTTTAATAGTATTCTAATTGTTTTAAGTCAAATAGTTAATGTTAATTTTCTCCTTATACATTCCAAGTAATAGTCCTATTTAGACCAATAATAAAATACCTTCTTATACCTCCCAAGAAACTTACTCCTTAGACCTCACAATAAAAAAAGAAATTAATAACTTTAGCTAGATCTTGTATAATCATCATCCCATATAAGTTCCTATCTCAATCCTAAATCTTGTTCCAAAAGATATCATCTTCTCCCCCATACTTACATAAATTGAACAAATATTCACATCATGAACATATAAGAAACTAAAATTTATAACTAAATAAAAACTTCTTAAAAGGATCAACAAGATGATAAAATAAATCAATGGGAAAGTAGCCTCAAAGGAATGCATTAAAATAAATTAACAATTCTTAAAATTCAAAGAAGGAAAATTTACATAAATAATTAGTTAAGTAACCTTAGAAATTCAATTCAAAAGAGCAGTGTTGGTTTTGAAATCAAATTTGATCATAAATCAATACAAAATAAAATTATAACATACCAACATAGTACATTAAAATCAAATTATCACATTACTTGCACTATGTGGATTAAGAATCCACCTGAGAGGAGAAAGGGTATAATTAATCCTCAAAGAAGCCTCTTTTACCTCTTTGAGGTAAATATAAATATATTTATACTA
>JARHVA010000530.1:1690000-1945000 GCA_037957365.1 Torreya grandis
AATTCTGATGTAATGAAAACAACATTTATATTGTCTCTATAAAGTTGCATTCATAAAATACAATCCATTTGAATTAATATAATTCCAATAATCATCCAATGCACCTAAATAATAACCTTGAATAGTTTTTGATCCAATCAAGTGGCATAATAATTGAATAGCAATAAAAAACATTCAACTTAAGAAAATGATTAAGCTTAGAATTATTAATAACATCAGAATACCCAAAAATTATTCTCCAATACTAAATTAACTAATTATAATCACTAATTAAATGTAACCTATATGGTTTCAATTACAACATGCATATAATTATTGAAAAACAACATCAATGATCATAACCTTAACCCAAAATCCACATCAATTATCAACTACCTTTCATACAAAATTCGTACTACAAGAAAATAGATTAAGTAGATCCACAACTTACATTAACAACTAAAATAATATTTCAAGAACTTCTTAACTACCAATTAAATAACTTATTGTTTTCCATATTGAATAACATAAACATTCCACTGAGTAAAATAAACTATTAATTTTATTCTCTAAATTACAATGAGACATTAATCTCAAGCTCATAATAAACTTCAACATGAATCCAAATGCAATAAGAATCCATGAAATCAAAGTAACTTCCATAAAGATAGATGCAAATGTCCACCCTTTTAGCCTAGTTATCCCCCCATTGGTGGCCATAGGCCACCCAATCCATCAGTTAGATGTGGAGTTCAACAACAGGGTAGTATAAAAGGGTGAACAATAATGAAGATTCAAATCTTTTGAAATATTTCAAAAAACCATAAAAGAATGAAAAGAAATGACTATATGATAAGTTCATGAAAAGAAAAGTACTTATGATTAACCTTATCACTATTGTTCAATATGTGAATATATCTATTTGACTTCCACATATCAACAATGATTGTTATATTCATCAACTTCAAATGTAGTATGCACATATATACCATACAAGTATTTCAATAATCAAATATCATTAAAGATATTCACAACCACCTTTATTCTTATCACTTATCCATAATAGGTGGACATAAAAATAGTCCCAAATCAAATTGACACCAAAAAGAGACATAAATAGAATGACACCAAAAAGAGAAAGAGTCAAACTTAGACTTTGTTTAATATCCCTTCATAAGAATGTAAAAAAAAATCCTATAGAAATAAATAAATGAGTTTTGAACTTCATATGAAACTCTGATGTTTTAAATAACCAATAATAAGCCCACTTGAATCAAAACATAAAGTTTCATTTCATAACCAAATCACAAAATGTACACTTACAACTAGCACACAACCTTAATAAAATGACTACCAATAAAATAAAAACCTCTAAATGTTTGGCATACTCTCAATAAGAAACCATAATCCAAAACATGGCACAATAACAATAATAAGTACAAATAATTGAAAACCTCATTTAAAAAAAATAATAACAAAAAAACATAGTCGAAGCAATATAAGCCTATGACTGAACTTGACTCATTCCCCTGACCCATTTAATCATATTCAACACTTACAAAATAGTGAGAAAATATTACACAAGCCGAGTCCCAAAACACTACAATAAGCCAACGAAAAAAGAACCCACAATATTTATAATAGAGTTTATTTGACTGTAAGTGGATTATAAACATTATAGGTTCATCATGAAGTTTATAAAATTCACCATGAACTTATAATTTTTAATGTTTTTAATACTCTCTTTCCATAATAAACATAGAAAACTAATATTCTTTGTTCAACATAAAAAAATGGAAACCACATACTCATTAACCAAACCCAAAAATGTAGAAGAAAATAGTGGCACTTGATAAAATGAAAAATCTTTTGTTTACACCCATCTAAACCCTTTCAAACTCTTATGATTACCATTAAAGCCCACATTTGTCCTACATTGTTTTTATGAACTACTGAGAAGGTGGCCCAAAAAATAACCTTAAATTTTTCCCAAAATACAACTAAAATTCAAACTCATAGGCTCAAACCAATCCTAGTAGGCCTTCAATTGCCTTCACCAAAAAAAATAGTAGAGTTTAACTAAGGTTTGGTAGAATGATCTCGACACAAAAAAAGACCCAAAAGCAATGACTTTGAAGATACTCAATGTAGTCACTCCAATTTTATCACTTCCGTGTCAAATTGGAAATGAAATAACTTTCTATAATTTCACATAGTCTAGTCTAAAATCATATGTTCATCTAATATACGTGTTCAAATTCACCTCAAGGAATCTCCAGTTGAACCAATTTATCATATTAAATCTATCCAATTATCATTCTCTGGTCAATTTATCTATTTAATTATCCACTCTGGTCAAATTATCTATTCAATTACCCTGTTATGGTCAATTCAACAAATCCCTCTTCTATGATCAATTAATTCCATTAATTCCCCCTATTAAAATCATTTGTTTAATTATAGTTTTATTGCAAATAGAATTATAACTATCTTACAATTAATTAATTCTTCTTTTTCCCTCCAAGTGGGCATCTTCATGCAAAGAAAGGATCTTAAGATCTTGTGGAATATTCTTTTGTGAGCTAATTAAATTGATAAGTGAATTAATGTACAAGATTATTCTCCACCCTTCATCTTGGAAACATTATGAAGGGCCGACAATGAATCTTGTGAGATATTCTAGGGATTATTCTCAACCCTTCATTTTGGAAATAAGATGAAGGGCCCACATTGGTTATCCATGTACTTTCTTGGGAATGATTTTCCAGCCTTCATCTTGGAAATAAGATAAAGGGCTCATAATAACTCTCACAAAGAGATTATGAAGATAATTCTCTAGCCTTCATCTTAGAAATAAGATGAAGGTCTTATATTAATTCTTATTTTATATTTTCAAAGATCATCTTCCACCCTTCATCTTGATTGAGATGAAGGGATCACATTAGTGATGTATGTGCTAATCTATGTGCATAGTTGAGGACTCATTTACAACCATTCATCTAATTAAGGGTCCTCACTGATCCAAATTTGTTATAAATAAAACTTTTTGCATTGTAATTAAAAATTTTCAAGAGTTATAGTGAAGCCCTAGTGTTTTATTGAGCTAACTTGTTCATTAACCTCTTACTTGTGATCAATTTGACATGGTCCACAGCGTCAATGGAGATGTCTCAATATAATCAACATTAATAAAGACTATTTACAGCTACATCCAAGTCAAATCCCAACAAAGATGAGTTACAATGAAGGTTTGCATTATGTTTGTTTGAATCTTTAACATTATTATCTTATTCTTTGTTTGCTCATGAGGTCTTAGGTGGAAGTTATCAAGTTTTATGATTCCTTTGATTTTTATTTACAACTTAGTGAAAATATTAATGATTTGAATTCTAATGATACATATGGAATGGTTTACAGGATAACATATTCTATTTTGAAACCAAACCTAACACTATAATTGGCAATATTAATCCTACTTCTTCTGATGGTCATAAACATATCCTTACTGCTACCAATTATTTTACCAAATGGGTGGAGACAATCCCTCTCAACTATATAATTAGTAAGTAGATTGTAAAGTTCATTCTAAATCATATCATTTTCCATTATGGCATCCCTTCCACCATGATCTCAGATAATGGTACATCCTTTAAAAATAAAGATGTCACTACCCTTTATTCCAAGTCCATGTCAAACATAAATTTTCCACCCCATATTGCCCTCAAGGGAATGGCCAGGAATTTTTTTAAAACAAAACACTGATCAAAATCCTTAAAAATACTATCAATACCTTTGGCTATGATTGGCACATGAAAATATACCTATCCTTATGGGTGTATTATACCATTTTTTGCACTCCTATTGGTTTAATTCCTTATTCCCTAGACTATGGATCTAAAGCCATCTTGCCTATTGATATCGAGCTACCCTTATTGCACATTTCACTACAAAGTGTCCTTGATGAAGAAGACTATCAAGTGGCCAAATTATTAGAATTGAAGCTTCTAGATGAGAAAAGGATAGCTATCCTCAATCACCTAAAGTCTTATCAAAATTGGCTACATCAGGGCTATAATAAGATAATTATTTCTTAAGAGTTTAAGCTTGGTGACCTTGTGATATTTTGAGCTTGGTGACCTTATGCCTAAAGGTTGATGATTTCATTTTGGATAAAGGGAAAACATATTTTATTTTGAAACATCTTCCATTTCTTCTAATAAAGGCCTTTAATCAAGAAGATTTGAAGCCAAAAGATGAATCATGGCTGTATAATGAGGATCTAGCTCCTTGTTTCTAGAGTAAAAAATACTCTATTCCCAATAGAATTATGGATCATAGTACTTATAAAGACAAGGGACTGGTGGAAAAAGAACAATATTGATTAGATCTTATTCTTCCAAAAAAACATTTAAATAAATAAGTTTTAGGATACAAACTACCTAGGGTAGTCCCCAAACATGTTGAAAGTGGTTTAACTTGTGTGCTAAAGGATGATGTTCCTAGCAGTGACACAGAGTCCTAGTATAGTATATAAAATGAGCTTGCCAACACTAACCTATTTGATTCCATCTCTATTATTACCATTTTCATTATTCTTACCTTTCCACTTACCCTTCAATATCCCAACCTTGTTGATTGGGACCAAAAAGGCAATGATATCACTCTTAATGAATTCAAAAATGAAGAAGCCTTATCAAAGTTCATGGGCCTAAGAGACGGTTCACCAATAGGTGTCAACAAACATGGATTTGTCTTCACTTTGGATCCTACAACCTACCTTGGGGATCAAGTAAACTTCTTAAGTCAAAATAAAAATTAAACATCGATATCCTTAAGCAAAAACCTTTCTGAGGCACTTTTGAATCAGGGAAAAAGAAAAGATAAAAATGTGTCTTTTGATGAAAATCTATTTTAGGTGCCATTAGATGAGGACGTTCACACTCCCTCATTGGAATCCCAAGAGTCCACAAGTCCCCATCTATCATAAAATGATGAAATCAAGACCAAAGTTCATGATGAATTTGATTAAATGGTTCTAAATAATCCCCACTTGGTAGCTCATTGGTCATCACTTGAAGGGAATGGCTCTAATTCTTCTTATATGAGTTCATCTGAAAGTGCAGATTTTGAGTCTGATGATAAATTAACTTCATTCTCCTATTCTAGATGATGGTTCCATACTTCTAGTGGAAGACATGACAAAGGTCAACATTGGTACATATAATGATCCAAAGATAATAAAGCTTGGTGCATTCCTCACTACAGAGGAGTGTGAATTTATCATTAACATTTTTATGGATTTCATTGACATACTTGCTTAGGCTTATTTAAATATTCATATTCCAAGTCTAGATCCATCATTGGTTGTTCATCACTTGGTCATGAATCTAGATGCCAGGCCTATTAAGAAAAATCTAGGAAATATGCATTCACACATTACTCACCTAGTCAAAGTTAAGATAGAAAAATTATTGGTAGCAAGTTTTATTAAACCCACTCCATATACAAATTGGATTTCTAAAATTATTCATGTTAGAAAGAAACCATTTGGAATCTGAATATATAAGGATTTCAAAGATCTAAATAAATCTTATCATAATGATGAGTTTCCACTACTGAATATAGATATGATTATGGATTCAACAATGGGTTATGAAATGTTATCTCTCATGGATGAATTTTTGGGCTATAATCAGATTAAAATTGCTCTAGAGGATCAAGACAAGATAACATTTACAAACCCTTGTGACACATTTTATTATCAAGTCATGTAATTTGGCATGAAAAATGTAGGGGCTGCTTATCAATGAGCAATGAACATAATCTTTCATGATCTCATGCGTGATATTGTTAAAAACTATGTTGATGATATCTTATGCAAATCCAAAACTTGTGTAGAGCATCCAATAGTGTTGCAAATAATATTTGAGCAACTTCATGACTATAAAGTGAATCTCAACCCTAATAAATGTGTTTTTAGGGTTGCATCTATAAATTTTTTAGGCTTCAATATCTCTCACATAGGTATTGAATTTGATCTAACCAATGTTTAAACAATCAATGAAATGTTGACTCCTAATCTGAAGAAACTACACAATCTACAAGGAAAAATCTAGGCTATTATATACTTCATCACTCAACTTGTTGATCATTGTCATCCATTAACCCATTTACCAAAGAAAGGAATTACATTTCAATGGAATAGAAAATACCAAGAGACTTTTGATCAAATTAAGTAGTATTTAGATAATCCTCTTGTACTTATTCCACCTATGCTAGGAAAGCCTTTTTTACTATACCTTTCTACAATTGATAGTGCCTTAGGGGCACTCCTTAATCATCATCATGATTAACAGAAAGAATGAGTAGTTTATTATATAAGAATAACATTAGTGTCTTATGAGTAAAATTACAGTCCAATTAAGAAAACATGTCTTGCATTAGTCTTTGCTTCCTAGAATATTAGACATTACATGTTGAATAACAATACACTATTAATTTCTAAAGTGGATCCTTTGAATTATTTATTATCTAAAGTAGCTCTCACATATTGAATGGCAAAATGGGTCATGTTTAGTGAATATGATATTGAATACACACATTAGAAATTAATAAAAAGACAAGTTCTTATGGATCAATTAGTTGAAGCACCACTACAAGATTATGTTCCTATCATAGTAAAATTTCATGATGAGTTTATTTTAACTCTAACTAAAGACAAATAATGGAAGCTCTATTTCAATGGTTCTTTCATATCACATGGTTTAAGAGTAGGATTATTGTTCATCACACCACAAATCATTCTTATTCCAAAATATTTTCACATTGGCTTTCCATGCACCAATAATATTATTGAATATGAAGCATTGATTGTTAGACTGTGTCTTACAATACAATGGGATATTCAACATTTAAAAGTGTATGGTGATTATCAAATTATTATCAATCAGGGCAATGATCAATATCAAACAAAGGATGAAAATTTGGTGCCTTACAAAATTATGGTGGATGCTCTCAAACTCAAGTTTGAAACCATTCAAGTTGAGTAGTTCATAAGAGTCAACAATAAATCAACTGATGTTATGGCTATTATTCGATCAATTATTACACTTTCTTCTTATATTCTAGAGTAAGAGTTTCTCATCAAACATATTCTTATTCCAACTTACAACTATTCACATTCTAAGATGATATGTGTCATTAATGGTTGTAATTCCCCTTCGTATCAAGACTTCTCATATTTCCATGATCACATCCTTCCACCTAACCTATCTTGGAACCAAACAAAATCCTTTATCCAAAACACTTCCTATTACACTATAATTGGAAGCTTTTTATATCATATAGGCTATGATTGAACTATGTTTCATTATTTAAATATAGGATAATATGATTTAACACTTAGGGAAGTCTAAAAAGGGATTTATGGAGTACACTAGTGGTATGGTCCTAGATAAAAAGCTCCTTTGTACTAGTTACTATTGGCATACCATTGAAACAGATGCATGTGCATATGTTAATAAATGAATACCATGTAAAAAACATGGTGATTTAATTCATGATCTAACATATTCACTATAACTAGGCACATCTCCATGGTCATTCTCAACATGGGTGCTTGATCTTATTGGCAAGATTAACCCTACTTCTTCAGATGGTCATAAACATATTCTCACTATTATCAAGTATTTTACCAAATGGGTAGAGGAAATCCCTCTCAACTATATAATCAGTAAGTAGATTTAAAAGTTCATTCACCTATCACCATCATTTTTGATACTGGTACATCCTTTAGAAATAAGGTTGTATCCACCCTCTATTATGAGTTTGACATCAAACATAATTTTTTCACACCTTATTACCCTTAAGGTGATGCCTAGGTAGAATATTTGAATAATATGTTAATCAAAATTCTTAAGAATATCGTTAATACCTTTGTCCATGATTGACACATGAAAATATTCCCCACATTATGGGCATATCATACCAATGTCTACACTCCTACTAGTACAACTCTTTATTCCCTAGTATATGGATCTGAAGCCATCTTGCCTATTGAGATTGAGTTACCATAACTACACATTTCACTACAAGGTGTACTTGATGAATAAGGCTATCATGTAGCTAGATTAGTAGAGTTAGAGATTCTAGATGAGAAAAGGCTAGCTGCCCTCAATCACCTCAAGTCTTATTCAAATCGGCTGTGTTGAGCTTACAACAAGAGAATCATTTCCTGAGAGTTTGATTTTGGTGAAATTGTACTCAAGGAGAATCAAAATAATACCAATACTAAAAGGGAAAATAAAGGTAAGTTCAGACCCAATTGGTTAGGCCCCTTTGTTATTACAACTATCTATGGGTTTGGTGCATATAGATTGGCTATTAAATAAGGTGATGAATTAGATGAGCTAATGAATATTATGCATCTTAATTAATTTCATGCTTAATTTTACCACACTATGGTCTATAAATGTTCTTGATTGGGGGCATATCTATCCCATTTTGTCTTTCCCTATTCCTTTCGGCCCTTACGTGGGGGCATCATTTCATTATTCCTCTATTTCCTATCCTATTACCACCCTGATCTCTAATATGATTATGATTCTATAGGTACCACATGTGAATTAGAGTAACATTCAATAATATTAGACCAATAGTGAAGAATGGTCTTGTGTCAGAATCTCTTAACATAATAAGTGTCACAATATGGAATGTCATTGATTATTTGAATTATATGACTATTATTATTCCCTTGAGTTCCTAATAGTTCCTGAGCATATTCCTTCATTCATTCACTCATGTGGCATCCTAATTTATTATTTTAAAAAAGGTAGTTATGTCTTATTCCATATTGTTTTTGATTATTCCTCCCTAATTTGTTGGTGTTTGAATAACCATCTTCTTGTTTCATGTTCATTATCAAGTTCACGCACCCACAAACCTCCTTTATTTTGATAAGTGTTTTTGGATTTATTTGTTCTTGATTTTGTAAATTCTCTATTCAAAAT
The DNA here is from genome assembly GCA_037957365.1 of Torreya grandis. Classification (NCBI taxonomy): domain Eukaryota; kingdom Viridiplantae; phylum Streptophyta; class Pinopsida; order Cupressales; family Taxaceae; genus Torreya; species Torreya grandis. The sequence goes on from JARHVA010000530.1 coordinate 1,698,988, forward strand.
AATTTTTTACACATTCTATTCCAAAAAACCAAAACATTTCAAATATTCCAAAAATCCCTAAAAAAATTCAAATATCCTAAAATCCCCAAAGATCCAAGTATTCCCTCAAGTAGAAAACCCTGAAAAGTTACATGATTCAATATCCTAAAGTTTTACTAATTTGGCACTCATCACTAATGTCACATAATTGATTCATTACTATCTTGTTTATCAACTTGGGTTTTAGTTTCTTGTATCTAGGTGGTATATATCAAAGTACCTCATTGATGATTTTCATCTCCTTGTGAGCATGATATTTTAAAAACTAATAGCAAATTTTCATGCTCTTACCATTCAATGAGTTAATTCATGATTTGACCATTTTACAAGTTAATCCACACTCTTGTCATTTTGTGAGTTATTTCACACTCTCACCATTTTGTGATCTTGACCGTTCTATCTCATATTGTTCATTTTCTCATCCCTGATCATACTTATCATTTTTTGTGTTCAATTTCTAGTCAAACTATAATGGCTTGAAGTACACTTAGACTATGTAGGTAGTTCTTAGTTTTTTGAGGCCATCTTAGACATCCCTTGTCACATGCTCTCAAAATTTTGTGAGTAAATCTCTTGTTATTGTGGAAAGCTTGTTCCTATTACACTCTCACTATTTTGTGAGTCCCTGTTCTTATTTTTCCTTTATAATCTATCCTCTCAACTTGTCATCAATTTTAATCAATCCCAAATCCTTGGGAGAACTAGATTTAGCCTAAATTCCATGTTGGATCTAATGCCCATGGGACTATGTAGGCAACATATAATTTCTTGGGGATCTTGGAGTTAGCTCGGCCGCCCCCTTTCTTATATTCCCCCTTGGTCATTATATTTTGTCATACCCTTAGATCAAATAATAATTCCTTATTGTCTCACACATATTGAGTTATAAATTGAATATTTACTTTATTTTGATTGTGTGTTTATGTATTGATTGTTTGCTTACTTATCAATATGTTGTTTGATGCTTGGGTACCTTAATTTAGTACATTACATTTTCCTCTTAAGTATTGATTATTCATATCATGCTTTTGAGTTGTGACTTTTTGTATCTAAATTAGAATTAATTTAAGTACATTATGTTATACATTTAAAACTTGATTATCTATATCTTGATTTAAGTTATATACATTTGCATTTGAATTCAAATTGTTAAGCATTTTGATAAGTGAATGTTATCATGATCCTTCCTAGATTATGATGCATATTGTCATGTGCAATATTAAAAAATAATTTTCAAAATGGTTACAATATCAATGCCATCAATCACATACATCTAAATCTATTTGATCAAATCATCTAAGCTAAAAAACATCATAATTATAATGTACATCTATCTCATCAATACTAATCAAAAGGATCATCTATAAATTGAATGGACAAGAGACATAAGAAAGTAAAATAAACCATCACATGAGATAACACTAAATATCATAACATATCATATATATCAAAACGTCCAATTCCTATATACATCATAAAATGGGGAATATACATCAAATGATGATACACTTACATATTATATCATCTAAATACACCATATAACAATAGTATACATCATGAATAAAAATGTGCAACACTATCTCAAAGCCATCAAATCTAACTCTGACTATATCTAGTCCCTCTATCGTATGGATATGCCTATTGAGAGATCTCTCCTATCATATCAGGTGGTGGAGGTGGATATGCTATCAAACCCATGGTGGTTGATATAGGAGGATGCTACACGATTAATCTAGATAAATTATATGTCTTATGTGATTGTGAAGATCTAAAAGTTGACCTTTGTGCATTGTACTTTGAAAATGTAGGTCTCCTAGCTCCTACTAGGACCACTACCTCATATAAAATCTTGTAATATGTAGCCTCATCTTAGCCCAAAGTTTATTCTCATAGACTAATATCATACCTCTCTCTATCACAACTAGTATAGCATCATCCAACTCAATCTATAGCTTAGCCATACTATCTTATGTTGCATCCCTCTTAACCCATGTTGAATCCCACTCTGCTATGGCTATATCCTTTTGTGCAACAATTTGAGCCTAGCCTTAAACCACTTCATCCCTCTTTTATCTAACTAAGTCTCTCTCTATAGTGAGTGTTGGGGATCAACCAACAATTTGATTACACTTATAAAAGCAATAAACCACAGAATTAAATCAGATAGATAAGTAACTAGAATGATAAATAGCAAAGAACAAGAGATACAAGAAACTACCCTGAAAACTTATATTAAACTCTTTACAGAAGGAATACAATTGAAGAAACTTCTTTCTTCCACACCTCTCTCAGATGTACAGATCTCTCTCTAGATCTCTTTCCCTCAAGAGCTCTCTCTCTCTCAAGTACAATCAACTCCAACAACCTGGATTGATTCACCTATACAGTTCTGTACTATTCTTTCAACATTCAATACACTGAACTACCAATAAGCTAAGAAGATCTAATTCTAATATAGAATTAGGAAACTTGAGCATGCACTTACAACCAACAGTTAAGCCTCTTGAACAAGGGCTCTAAAAATAGTATTACTAATAATAGAGACGCAGACTTAAGACTACAACTTAATCTCATCATGCAAACACTCGGTTCTGTCCTTGGAAATAGCTTTCTTGACGCACAGGTAATCGACGTCGGTTCCTGCCTGCTTGTCTGTGACCGATGTTGGCCAATCCCTATCGATGCCAGCATCTCCTGAACTGCTCCTGACCGACGTCAGTCGCTCCTGACCGATGCTGGTGACTGTGTAAACATATAACTTTGGTAATGCACTCCTTGGTGAAGCTTTTAGGTTCTAAACCTTAACAATCTCCCACTTGGAGATAAACAACTACACCAATACCTGTACAACAACATCTTCTAGCTCCTCCATCTTCAACTCAATCATGAAGACCAACAAAAGTTGAATGAAGATTCAACTTCTCCTTTGTAACTAGCTTGGTTAACATATCAGCAAGATTATTATCTGTATGGATCTTCTCCAGCTTCAACTCACCATTCTCCAATACCTGTCTTATGAAGTGGTACCTAAGCTGTATATGCTTTGTTCTTGAATGAAAGGCCAAATTCTTAGCCAAATGAATGGCACTCTGACTATCATTGTATAGTCTAAAACTCTCTTGCTCCTTTCCAAGCTCTTCCATGAACCGTGTCATCCATATCATCTCTTTGCTAGCCTCCATGACTGCAATATACTCTGCTTTTGTAGTTGACAAGGCAACAACCTTTTGCAACTTTGATATCCAGCTAACCGCTGTTCCACCTATAGTGAAAACATATCCTATGGTGCTCCTCCTGCCATCCAAATCACCTGCCATATCTGAATATACATAGCCATGTAGAGAAGTATCTGAACCTCCATAGCACAAGTGCCTACTACTGGTTCCTCTCAGATATCTAAGGATCCACTGAACTGCTTTCCAGTGCTCCTTTCCTGGATTGGCCATATACTTACTTACAACTCCCACTGCTTGGGCAATATCCGGTCTAGTACACACCATTGCATACATTAAACTCCCTACTGCGAAAGAATATGGAACTCTACTCATGTACTCTAACTCATCATGTGAATTAGGACATTGTTCTTTACTCAACTTAAAATGTCCAGCCAAAGGTGTGCTTACCAGTTTTGCATCCTGCATATTGAACCGTTTCAACACCTTGTTCACATAATCCTCTTGAGACAAAATCAACCTGTGATTTTTCCTGTCTCTCTTAATGCTCATGCCAAGGATTTTCTTTGTTGCTCCCAAATCCTTCATGGCAAACATTTGAGTTAATTTCACCTTAAGCTCAGAGATATCTTGCATGTGTGATCCTGCAACCAGCATATCATCTACATACAACAACAGAATAATATATCTACCATTATCCAATCTCTTAAAATACACACAATGGTCAGATTGACACCTACTGTAGCCATGCTCAGTCATAAACCTGTCAAATCTCAAATACCACTGTCTAGGAGCTTGCTTGAGGCCATACAAGCTTTTCTTCAATCTGCACACTAACTTCTCCTTACCTTTGACCTCAAATCCTTCCGGCTGTTCCATATATATTTCCTCATCCAAATCTCCATGAAGAAACGCTGTCTTAACATCAAGCTGCTCAAGATGCAAATCCTCAATAGCAACTAAAGACAGTACAATCTATATAGAAGTCATTTTAACAGCAGGAGAAAAAATATCACCAAAATCAATACCTGGCTTTTGTGCAAATCCTTTCACTACCAACCTGGCCTTATATCTCATTTGTCCATTCTCACCTTCCTTCAACCTGTAGGTCCATCTGTTCTTCAGTGTCCTCTTACCAGCTGGCAACTCAACCAAATCCCATGTTTGGTTCTCTCTCAAGGACTCCATCTCCTCAACCATGCCATGCTCCCACTGACTCTTGGACTCCACCTATAATGCTTCTTCAAAACTTTCTAGTTCTCCACCATCAGTTAGCAATAAATAGAATAAAGAAGGAGAATATTGAATTGGAGGTTTACTTACCCTTTCTAACCTCCTGATGGGCGTCTGAGACTCATCCACAACACGCTGTCTGCCCAAATTCTCTAACAGTGACCGACCTCGGTCACCTCCAGACCTGTTACTGGCCGATGCCGGTTCTTCCTGACCGACGTCAATGCATGTCCTGCCGACGTCGGTCTCTATGTTTTCCTGCAAGTGATTATTTCTTTTTCTCGCGAGCTCATTTTGGACCGTCACCTCGTCCAATTCTCCATTGCTCTGCCCAGATTGATTCAACTTCCTCAACTGATCACTATACATCACTTTTTCATTGAAAACAACATCATGGCTCCTAATTATCTTGTTAGTTCCTAGATTCCAAAATTTGAAACCAAAATCATCTGAGCTGTAGCCAATAAATGTGCACCTCATAGACTTAGCATCTAGCTTCTTTCTATTTTCCTTATCAACATGCACAAAGGATTCACAACCAAAAACTTTGAGATATGAGAGATCTACCTTTTTACCTATCCATGCCTCTTCTGGAATTCCACCATCCAGAGCTGTAGAGGGTCCTCTGTTAATTAGGTACACTGCAGTGTCAACAGCTTCTACCCAAAACTCTAAGGGCAAACCAGCATGCAATCTCATACACCTTGCATGCTCCATTATTGTTCTGTTCATCCTTTCAACAATTCCATTTTGCTGAGGTGTCCTTGGAACCATCCTTTGCCTATGGATTCCATGCATATAACAATAATCTCTGAACTTATAGCTGCAAAACACACCACCATTGTCAGATCTTAGGCACTTCAATCTTCTACCTATTTCATTCTCAACCATAGCTTTCCAAATCTTAAAAGTCTCAAATACATCAGATTTCTTCTTAATACAATAAATACATACCTTTCTTATAGCATCATCTATGAACGTAACATAGTACTGTGATCCTCTGATAGAAGCTACCTGAGCTGGTCCCCACACATCTGTGTGAACAAGCTGCAACTTATGCCTCTTCTTTGTTGAACCAGTCTTAAGAAAACTCACCCTCTTCTATTTTCCAAACACATAATGCTCACAAAATTCCAGATCTATGTTTTTCAAATCTGAAAGCTTACCTCTAGACTTAAGAATTGACATCCCCTTCTCACTCATGTGGCCAAGCCTTGAGTGCCACAATTTAGCATCCACATCTGAAGTAGATAATACAGAAGGAGAATTGTTAGTAACACAATTACATAAATAGAGAGTACCTACTCTCTTACCTCTGGCCATTACAAGTTCACCCTTGGTCACCTTCCAAGATTCAACTGTGAGAGTTACTATACAACCCTCATCCCCTAACTTTCCTATAGAAATCAAATTCCTCTTCAAGCTAGGAACATGCATAACATCTCTCAACACCCATGTGTTGCCATTCTGCATTTTTAGCTGCACTTTTCCTTTGCCAATAATTTTACAAGGCTCGTCATCCCTGAAATATACTATTCCAAAATCTCCATGGATATAGTCACTAAAATATTCTCTATTAGGGGTAGCATGAAAAGATGCACCAGTATCTAATACCCAAGATTCTATATTATTATGCAAAGAGAATATTAAAGCATCTTATGCAATACCTGAAACCTTTGCTTCTTCCTTTCCTTCATGCTAATTATCCTCCTTAGGCTTTGACCAGCAATCTCTGCTATGTGCCCCATCTTTCCACAATTCCAACATTGTGGCTTCCTGCCATTTCTGGATTTGGATCTAGCTCTCACCTTTGACTTAGACCTTGATCTCCTCTTGCTCTTCTCTTTTTGCCTTCCCCTACTCTCAAAACTTAAAGCGTTCCCTAATGTTTCCTCTATGCTTTTCCTACAAATTTTTTCATTCAAGATAACACTAACAACATCCTCTACTTTTAAAATATTTGAGGCAGATGCAGTATTAGAAACTACCATTACCAAGCTATGCCAGCTTTCAGGCAAAGAACATAATATTAAAAGGGCTTTAATTTCATCATCAAACACAATATTGACTAAACTTAATTGATTAACAATTCCATGGAAATCATTTAGGTGATTAGATATAGATCCACCTTCTTGCATATGCAAATTAAATAACTGCTTCATAAGATATACCTTATTAAAAGCTGAGGGTTTTTCATACAAATTTGCTAAAGTAGTCATCAACTCTACCATTGTTTTTGCCTGTGATAAATTAGATATCATAGTAGATGCTAGACTCAGTCTTATAGACCCCAGAGCCTTTCTATCAAGAACTTCCCATTCTTCATCATCCATGTCTTTAGGCTTCTTTGCAATCCCACCTAACGTTAAGTATAGATCTTTTTGATACAGATAGTCCTCTATCTGCATTCTCCAATGTTGATAATTTTTGCCATTAAACTTCTCCATTCTCAATTTACTTTCTTCTACCATTTCTTCTCCCACTCAAATAGAAATCCCTGTAGAAACCCCTGTGAGCAACCTGTAATCAATACACACTACACAGATTTGAACCATCTATTAGTGAACCTAAGCTCTGATACCACTTATTGGATATCAAGCTCTGAACCTACAACCAAGGCTATGATACCACTTGTTGGTATCAATCTCTAGAACCTGCAACCAAGCTCTGATACCACTTGTTGGGGATCAACCAACAATTTGATTACACTTATGAAAGCAATAAACTGCGGAATTAAATCAGATAGATAAGTAACTAGAATGATAAATAGCAAAGAACAAGAGATACAAGAAACCACCCTGAAAACTTGTATTAAACTCTTTACATAAGGAATACAATTGAAGAAACTTATTTCTTCCACACCTCTCTTAGATGTATAGATCTCTCTCTAGATCTCTTTCCCTCAAGAGCTCTCTCTCTCAAGTACAATCAACTCCAACAACCTAGATTGATTCACCTATACAATTCTGTACTATTATTTTAACATTCAATACACTGAACTACCAATAAGCTAAGAAGTTCTAATTCTAATATAGAATTAGGAAACTTGAGCATGCACTTACAACCAATAGTTAAGCCTCTTGAACAAGGGCTCTAAAAATAGTCTTACTAATAATAGAGACGTGGACTTAAGACTACAACTTAATCTCATCATGCAAACACTTGGTTCTGTCCTCAAAAATAGCTTTCTGGACGCACAGGTAACCGACACCGGTTCTTGCCTACTTGTCTATGACCGATGTCGGCTGATCCCTGCCAACGCCGGCATCTCCTAAACTGCTCCTGACCGACGTCGGTCACTCCTGACCGACGCCGGTGACTGTGTAAACCTGCGACTTTGGTAATGCGCTCCTTGGTGAAGCTTTTAGGCTCCACACCTTAACAGTGAGTTATGCCTATATTTGAATCATCTTAGCTATTTATGCATGCAATCAAGACATATTTGTCTAATATACACTAATTTGTGCATGCACCAAGGATAACTACTAAAATCTATAGTCTAGCCTAGCTTGTAAACATGTAATCTCAGTCTCTCTAGCACTAATCTCCTATCTCAATCTGTCAATGGTCACCTATACCTCTAAATATATGGATGGTTTAGATGGGCCTACCTTCTTTACATCCCCTATCCATTATGCACCTTGAATAACTCATGTTGTATCTACCTCCATCGTCTCCTCATCGATGACTATCTCCACCTCCTCCTCCACATACTCAATCTCTACATCATATCCCTTTTTATATCCTCCAAAACATACTCTCCCATATCCTCTCCCTCCTTCTCTCCCTCATCCTCTCTCTCCTCCTCTCCACCCCCCTCTACCACTCGCATACCTTCTACCCTAGCTTGAAGAACTCCTAGATCTTGTCCATTATCTCCATCTCATGGAGTATTCAGTCTCACAAGTTGATGCTAAGCCCACCATGGGGTGTATGCCTTTTTCCCTCCTATATATGATGGCCCACTTGCATATACCTAGACTACATATGGTACAAATCCAAAACTAGCCCCATCCTTAGCTTGATAAAGATCTGGTCCCCATTGATGTCTCTATCATAGCATGTGTAAATTAATGTAGACCTAGTGTTACATCCTAATGTACTCCAAACTAGTGTTGTACCTTATCTAGCCTATATCACTCAATAGTATAATCCCATCAACCTACTATGTAATAATATTAGCCATGTAAAACATATATACTCTACGTTCTCTAGCCATTAAAACTAAATATATCGATAGGGCCTCTAGGTCAAGTCAACTTCAGTCATCTCATCAATATTTTTTTTGTAATATATGAGCTCACCCTTGTGTAATATATGCCCTGGTCTGACCTGATACCATCCATAAATAATCAACTTATTTATATCCCTTTATTGTTGTCTACTAAAAAGTTGCTCAATGACTATATGATCCCACACCCATATCTGGAAAAGTGGCGATGAGCCAATTATGTGTCCACCTCAGTGAACCACACAATCAAGATCATGGTATAACTATGCTAAAATAGTTTATCCCTAAATAAAACAACTATTTTTGAAAGCATGTCTTATACCACACCTTCTAAACCCATGTGAATTAATTGATTGCTCTTGTCAGGTAGTAGAATGCCACTGATAACATCCATAAGAAATAACACCACTCTATCATACAAAACTAGTATAAGAACATCCTCATCCATGGACTTGTCTTGGGGTATGTCCATAACAAGCTCAATCTCATCAATATCCACATATCCCCCTAAACCATCTTGATATCCAAAGGTCCAATCAAATCTTCTAGTACTACTTATATATCCCTCAAGGTAATCCAATACAAACAATGATCTCACATCATCACTCATAATATGTAATAGGTATCCTCTAAGGTCACAATAATCTCCCTAGTCAGTAGCCAAAAGGTCAAAGTGTTTGATCTTCACTGATTTGATAAAACACTAAATAACACCTAATATAATCAAATGGTCAGCATCTTCATTATGTGAATAATACCAATAGTATCAAATAAACCATGCATATAATTTGTCCACATGATAAGTTGGTGCAGAATGTGTGATCGATGCTCTTGATATATAAGAACATCCACTTGTTCCTATAATTGATTCAAAGTTACTTTGATAAGTCATTTATTTCTAATTCTCATCACATTTATACAGTCTAATCACATCAATTTTTCTAACACAATCATGTCATCTAGTCCTTTTTCAATTTTGATGATCCTATTTCTCTATCTCTCTATTCAATTTCTATTCATCTAATCAATTAGGACATTTTCATCATTTGGAGGCAAAATCACTATTTAGCAAGCCAATTTCACCATTCCTATGATGAATTCACTATTAAATAGTCTATGGGAATTTTCACCATTTTCATGATGATATCGATGATAAGATGGGCCATTTTTCTATTCTCTATTCAATTTCACCATTTGCACATTTTTTTCCAATGTTTTCACCATTTTTAATGGCAAATCCACTATTTGACTAGATAAATTCACCGTTTAATTAGATGAATTCATTGTTTTAGTGAAATCACTCTGTGTCATATCAATGTTTGGTTATTTTTCCATATTTAGGTACCAATTCACTAATAACATGGGAAATTTTACTAAAATGTTGACAAATTCATCATTCTTGATGACAAATTTTCTATTTGCATGATTAAATTTACCAATTTAAAAATGATGAATTTTTCAAATTTATAACTTTAACATGTAATAAATTCTCATAAATATGAAATTAACAAACAAAAAAGGTACTAACCATTGGTCCCATCCCTCATGCCCACTTGTTCTCTTTAACTCAGTTCGTAAGTGCCCTTGATTGTGGTCTGTGAGCTATTTTATGTAAGTCCATGCATAAAAACTAAGAGGTAAATTTTTAATTAGAAGGGTGAAAATAAACCAAATTTTCACCCCAAGGTTATTTATATCCTTTTATTTCAAAAAATTCCCCCCATGCACTATTTTTATTCATTGGAGGCTCATTTTTAGCCCTAGGATCTATTTTTCTTCCCATTTTTGCCTATCTCTATCATTTTTTTCTCCTCATCTATTATTTCTACACTATTCCATAATCATTTCAAGGGTTCACTTGACCAGATAATTAAACTCTCCCCTCGATGGGGCATCCAAGATTTACCAACCATCACTTTGGTGCATATTTTGAACCCATTTGCTAGTATTTTTTAGCAAATTTATCAAAACTAACATCCACTAATTTTATTCTACAATAATTTTTAATAAATTTTATTATTTTAAAATACATTTCTTCATCTACTTCTCTCAATTCCTTCTCAAATAGGGGAAAATGTAGACACTCCAATTTTATCACATATGTGTCAAATTATAAAATGGAACGACTTCTCGTAATTTCACACAATCTAGTTTGAAATCATATGTTCATCTAATATACATGTTTGAATTCACCTTAGGGCATCTATAGGTGAGCCAATTCACCATATTAGATCTGTTAAATCATCATTCTCTGGTCAATTTATCTATTCAATTACCCTATTCTAGTCAATTCAATAAATCACTCTTCTTTAATCAATTAATTCCATTAATTCCCCTTTTTAAAATGTTCTTCTAATTATAGTTCTATTACAAAAAGAATTATAATTATCTTTCAATTAATTAATTCCTCTTATACCCTCCAAGTGGGCATCTTCATGTAAAGAAAGGATCTTAATATCCCATGGAGTATTATTTTATGAGCTAATTAAATTGATAAGTGAATTAATGTACCAGATTATTATCCACCCTTCATCTTAGAGACAAGATGAATGGCCCAAAATGAATCTTGTGAGATATTTAGGGAGTATTCTCAACCCTTCATCTTAGCAATAATATGAAGGGACCATATTGGTTACCCATGTGATTTTTAAGGAATGATTCTCCACCCTTCATCTTGAAAACAAGATGAAGGGCCCACAATGACTCTCACAAAGATATTATGAGGATAATTCTCCACCCTTCATCTTGGAAAAAAGATGAAGGGATTATATTAATTCTCATTTGATATTTTCAAATATCATCCTCCACCCTTCTTCTTAATTGAGATGAAGGGATCACATTAGTGATCTATGTACACATTTAAGGACTCATTTGTAACTGTTCAACTTAATTTCAATATTAAAGGTCCTCACTAATATAAAATTATTATAAATAGACCTATTTACATTGTAATTCAACATGTTTAAGATTTATAATGAAGCCCTATAATTTTATCAAGCTAATTTGTTCATCAACCTCCTACTTATGATCAATTCAACATGGTCCATAGTTTCAATGGAGATGTCTCAATATAATTGACATTGATAAAGATCATTTAAAGCTACATCCAAGTCAAATCCAAAAAAATATGAGTTCTAATGAAGGTTTACATTATGTTTTTTTGAATATTCAACATTGGTCTTATTCTTTGTTTGCTCACAAGGTCTTAAGTGGAAGTTATCAAGTTTTGTGATTAATTTGATTGTTACTTACAACTTAGTGAAAATATTGATGATTTGCATTCTAATGAAACACTTAATGGGGATAAATTTAGGATTCAAGTCATCATGACCTAATTTCACATTAGGTTCAAAACCTAATTTCAACATGTCATGATTAAAATAAAATCAAATAACTAATGAAGACCCATGAGCTAGTCATGGTACCCCAAAACAAGTCAAACTCCTAGTCATAACAATCTCCATGACAAGTGACCAACATGACAAGGCTATCAAAACTTTCATTAATATATGCCAAGATTAAAAATATCTCAATGACCTCTAAGAAAGAGAACAACACAATAAATGTTTACCATGACAGATAAGAGGCTTAAGTTGGAAATCAAACTAGCCAAAAGATAATATCATAGTCAAAGACTAAAAATAAAATAACTTTATAAAAGCAAAATATACATGCAAACTAAATAGTCAAGAATGACCAAAACAAGATGGAGCTTAGAATCTCTCAGCTTATAAGATCAAATGACTCAATGTTACTAATTTTTACCCTCTATTATTGAATACCATATCCAACCTAACTCATTTTTTCTATTCCAAAAAACACTAAAATGATACATCAATAGTATATAAATGGAAAAATAAATATCAAATATGATAAGTAATTCCAAATAGAATTTTATATCAATAAATTATGTACCAAACTAAATTTAATAATCAATGTGACAATATAAACATGTCTAGAACACTTCATAACATCATAATATCTCAAAACAAGGTCTCAATAATGTCCAAAGTAATAGTTCAATAGTAATTAAAGAAACAAAGTAACCAATAAAATGCTAAACATCAATCAAAAGTGCAACCAATAGTACCATAATAAGAAATCAGAACACATAAATCTAGGGTCATGATAATATAATACCTTAATACGACTCCAACAAACATATTTATAATAACAAGAAGTTTTTATTGTATTTTAAAGCCAAAACATCAATTAATTCTTAATTCCTTTAAAATGAGATTAATTTTCTCAAAATATTAACCAAAATATTTTCATACCCTACAAATTTCCTTTTGTAATGCATGGAACAAGGATGTTCTAATCTAATGTATTAAATTACTAATATTTAACATCTTTTTGTTATCAAGAATTGGATCATCTATAATAAGTAATAATTTAATAGTATTTAAAATGTTTTAAGTCATATAGTTAGTGCTAAATTTATCCTTATACATCCAAAGCAATAGTTATCTTTCTACCTCCCAAATAAATACCTCCTTAAACCTCCCAATAAAAGTCCTTAAAACTCACAATAAAAGTCCTCTTTAGACCTTCCAATAATAGAGGAATGCAATTACTTTACCTTGATCCTATATAAAATAACCACATCTTGTGAGGGAAGGATGGTTTAAATAACCTTCCAATATAAGTTCCTATCTCGACCCTATCTCTTGTTCTACAAGCTAATATTTTTTCCACCATATTTACACAAAGCAAACAAATATTCAAATCATTAACATAAAATAAACTAAAATTTATAATCAACTAGCAAATTCTCAAAAATATCAATAATAGGATCAAATAAATCAATATCCAAGTATCCTAAAAATAATACAATCAAATAAATGAACAAATATTAAAATTCAAAGAATGAGAAGTTCAAGTGATAAGTGGCTAAGTATCCTTAGAAATTAAACTCACAAGATTAGTGTTAGTTTCAAAAATAATTTTAAATCATCAATAAATTCAAAATAAAATTAAAGCATACCAAAATAATACATTAAAATAAAAAATAACATTACTTGCATTATGTGGCTTAAGAAGCCACGTAGGTGGAGAAGGAGAATAATTAATCATCATAGAAGGATCTGTTACCTCTTTGAGATAAACAACATTAGAATTTTTGTAACATTATTTTCACAAGGATCAACATAGAGTGATGATCACAAAGGTTTTATTTCTAAAAAACAATAAGGGGTGAGTGAAAGGGAACCTTGTTCATAAAATGACCATTATCCACGTAGTACTCATGATGTGCTTACATTAAATATTCAAGGTGATACTACATGTAATGAGGAAAAGTGGGTTTTAAGACTTTGTGTATCTCCACTTACTATACCATAACCCAATTTATACAAGATTGAAACAAATGGAATCCATCTCCCTTGACCCCCTCACTTGCATCAATACTCAATCTGAATAGTAATGATATAGGGATACACAACACAACACTATATTACAAGAATATGAATTTCACTACATAATAATTTCATATAGGTGTTATATGATTGAGGTACATCACAAATATATTCACATTCACATAATCATGAATTATCTAAATAACACAATTCAATTTTTTGCACTTTAACACATACATCATGATCATAAAATAACAAGGTTATTTTATACAAAATGAGTTTGTACCAAAGATTCTATATATATACAAAATGATAAAAGGAGTTAAACATGAGGTTTCATAGATATACAGGCATGTTATGCCACCAAGGTTCAAAAATAATGTGAATGGTTTAAGCAACACTAATCCATAATAGTCCACAAATATTGAATGTAAGGAATATAAGCATATAACAACACGACATAAACATGTACTCTGACTATATACAAGGATCAAAGGTCATCTCATTAGACAAAAAATGTAATATACATTTTTTATATGGTTCCTCAAATCATTTATGGATCATGAATATGAACTATTATCAAAGTGAATAATATCAAATCAAATATCCCTATGCATAATATTGTAGTGCATCAAAATCATTATATGTAACTCATGAATAATCTACGTGTTTTATATGTTCATTTAAATATCATCATAAATCAGTCTAAATATACACTAAAACATATTAACTATCTTAAACAAATAGGTAATCATGATATTACTACTCAAAAAACATACTAAGAAACCAAATTCACCATACGTAAATGGGAGGACTTAACAATATTTAACATAGTAGTTAAAATATCAGTAATGTCACTCTATGCCTCCAATATCCATGATAAAATTATAATGAGTACAAGTAAATAAATATAGATATATAAATAAATATGTTATCAAAATTGAGCATCACATCTGGTCTAACTCACAACATTGAGGGTCCTTCCTTTGGCACTCTTATGTTCGTAGCATGATGACCTTCTTCTAGGGTAACTAGGTCTATGAAAAGGAATCAATCATGTGCATCCTCAAATCATCCTCAACTATGGCATAAATTATATTTTTTTCCTATTCATTGGTTAACCATAATTTACAACTATTGAGGAACTAACAAGGATCTATGCAAGAATACTCACACATAGTTTTTGATAACACCATAAAGGTAACATGTCATATGGATATCATAGTGTCGTTTAAGATATGCTTGCCTTATAGGAGTTAGAACATGTGGTAACTAGAGTCCTAGTCTATGCATATCATTGAGTTGATATTGGTTTGGTTTGTTGCCTATGAACTGCACACCTACTTCAAAATTAATGAATGATATCATCAAGGTAAGGAGGGTATCTATTAGGCACATACATGGTGCTTTGTATGATCCAAAAATTAGTAGGATTTGTGAACACTCATATTTTGTTATAATGCAGACCTCTCTACCTGATGATTTTATTTTAAGGAAGATCTCTTTAATTTACCTTACTTTGGTAGTAACCTTTCTTGAAAATCATCTAACACATGTTGCCTAGTTTTAAGGATTTGTGTTTAAATCTAATAACTACCCAGATGGTATTTCCTAACAAATCACACCACTAATGATGCCCCTAATTTAATTGTGTGACATACTAAAATCATATCACAAATTTAAATTTATTAAATAATTGGAAAAATAAACAAGAAAAACTTCCCAGAGCTCATAGTATTAAAACTATGCTCTAATACCAAAATGTCTTGCCCAAACATTACATCCAAAAAACCCAAGTAAAACATGATAATTTTTTTTCATTTAATTAATTAATTAATTAATTGCTGTTACCCAAAAATAAATGTCATAAGAGGAAAGTATGACACATAAACATAATTAATTAACTTATTATTTTGTTTATTTATTTATCCAATAATATATGTCATAAAATTCAAGATCTGATACTAAAGTACCAATGTGACTTACAACATTCATTTTTGAGTCATTTAAATTTTGGGTTGAGTTCAACACAATTGTATTATATAATATTATTAATTTAATAATTCAATATTATTAATTTTATAATATTAACAATAATAGGTACAAGAAGACTCCATAGCAAAAAGTCTCTTTTAATTTAATTTTTTTTTTCATTACATTAAATGTGTGAAAACAAGTTAACATTATCCCAAGGTCATTCATTCAATAGTTTAATTTGGTACACTAATAAATCATTATTAGACATAGGTTAAAAGTCACAATCATAAGCTTAATACCACCACAAGAGAACATGCAACATGAAAGGTGTTACTCTACTACAACCAATGCATAGTTTGGAAAATATCATCTCTCAATATACATAGTGGTATCATTGATAGTAGTTAAGAATTAGATAGTTTTTGTTTAATACTTATGTTATTGATCTTTTCAACAATATTAACATTAAACAAGAGTTTTCAACAAGGCAATCCTAACCTAGCCAAAGACCTAAGACTTGATGTCCCACTCAACTAGGATAACCTACATATTTACACCTAGTCAAGGTCAAATTTAGTTCTCTAATTGAATTAGTGATTATCCCCTCCTTGAGTTGTCATCATGAAATAATTTGTAAATTAAGCCAAGAAAGGGATAAAACTATCATACTACTAAGATATTATATAATTTCTACACAAGAACACTAGAAACTTGACCATTCACTATAAAATACATCAAAATTTAATTTCCTCTTATTGTGTTAATGAGATAAAATTATAATGCACTCCTCTATTTTAAGTTCATTTGGATCTCAAAATAGTATAATATATTATTTTTAGGATTCAAAATAAAGTTTATCTTTCTTTATCATTAATTATTTATGAAGGTCTGAAAGCTTTTAATCTTGCATGACTAGAAGTAATTTTGCCTCTCAAGAGTGTTTTTATCAATGATGGTGGTTAAATAGTTATCACCAAGTTCCAATTTTACTCAACTAGTGAAATAACTTTGGTCTCCACCTAGTTATATAATTATATCCACATACTATGTTTATCTTTATGTCCTACAAGATTATAAAATTAGAAAATATTCTTTACACTTAAAGGGAGTTGCCATAAAGGTTAGTAATTAATGCCACACTCACTTCCTGAGTTACCTCCATATTTATCTATGGACATATTCATTGGTAAAATCAGGGTTAGTTGTATTTCACTCTTTACCATCATGAGTGTTAGTTATATTTCTAAGGAAATCAACCTTTTGCACCCATCCAATCAATTATTACTTTCACAGTTATTCCTAATGATAATTTTACAGCCACTAACTAGTCCATGTGTAGTTAATTCTTACCAAGGATTAATAAAAAGCACCCTTATACATGGAATTAAGGCTCATTTATACTTTCCAAATTTTGAGAAAAGTGATACAAGTTTTATTACAATATTAGCTCTAACTCTAATTCTAAAAATAAAATTCCCTAGACTTAACAGAGAAACTAAAAACCTATCTAATTAAATTAGATTTAAAGTACTTAATTTAGATTAATGTTTTAAATTCATACTTTCCTTTAAAAAAATGGTCAATGATTTTTTTCACACTCTTAATAGCCTAAGAAATACACAAATTCTAAGTCCATAAGTAGGGTACAAATACACCCTTAAATTAATTCACATAAAAAAGAATAAATTGTTCCAATGGTTTAAACATATTTTATAATCTAGAGTAAGTATGATTTCAACATTATAAATTTTTAATTTGGGATTCTATATAAAATTCACCTTGAATTTTGAAATGACTTTAATAAGCTAAAACTATATTAACAAAATTTGCTCACAAAATTTGAAATCTAGCCAATTTTAATTTTAATAGCCAAAAATAAAATTATTTGATTAAAGAAATGATAATTATTAGCCATTCAAAACGTGTTTCAATCCTTGGATTGATTGATTTTATTCTTTAATATATATTTTACCTCGGTTCCAAACTAACTTTTATGAGTTATAAGAGCACCAATAGTTTACTTGTGAAAATGGTTTCCAAAACTGACCCATTTTATTTGCAATTGTTGGTAATAAAAATTATTCAACTATTGATCTCCTATTTATAATTAGTTTTAAAAGTCTTTCAAATACTAGATTTAGAAAAATTCAATAATGGGTATTTATTTTACTTCAATTCCAAGTGGGCTTCGTTAAGCTAAGAAGAGAGGGGTAAAATACTAATATTCTGACATTTATTTTAATTAATGTTGATGCAAAAACCATTTTCAAAATAAATAGGGGTTTACATTAAAATCTATTATTTAACATTTGAGGCCTAAACCATATGGGTTTTAATCAAGTCTAAATTCATTTTCTAGGTTTTACCTTCGAGGCAAATTATATTTTATAGAACAATTATAAATTTCATGGTTAAACTGGGGTTCAATTTGTTGTTCCCAAAATCAGCTACGCTCATTTTTGGAACAACCCCTATGAAACTTGTCCGTTTCATGTTTTCTCTCTTAGTTCATTTTTCGAGGCAAGTTTTTTGTTGTTCTCATGTTTGACCTACTGGCCTCATTCAAAGTTAGTGACATTCCCTTAATTGCATTTTCTTAAAAAATGTGAAAATTGTTACAATCTCGATGCAACCAGAGGACAAAGTTTTCATTTCCCAGAATTAGTGTTTTCTAGCATTTCAATGCAAGGGCAACATTTTTTGCCACCACTACATTTGACTTGCATCTATCATGCAAGAGTGGCAATTTTTGCCACCCTTACATCTTTTGATCTCTTCCATGCAGGAGCAACAAATTTTGCTACCCATGCATCCCCTTTTCCTCCCTTCTCTCCCATAGATTTCTACCTGCAGGGGCGGCATATTTCACTACCCTAACCATATGTTCCCTCCCCTCCCCTGTAACGGTGGTAAATTTTGCTGCCGATACAGGTCTGTGCATCCAATGTGTACAGGTGGCAAAATTTTTTACTGTTACACATGCAAGGGTGGCAAATTTTTCTACCCTTACACTCTTTCTTGCGAAGCATGCAAGGGCAGAAAATTTTTCTGCCTGTGCTCTTTTTCACCTCACATGCATAAGCAAAATTTTTTTCTACCTATGCATATAGACCATCCCACATGCCAGGGTGGAAAATTTTGCCACCCTTGCATCTTTTTTTCTGATTTCTCTAACTCTGAAGAAATTTTCATTTTTTTCGTGCCTGCTCCCCTTTTCTTCCACTTTTCGACCTGCTCTCGCCTCATCCCTTTCAAGCACATTTCCCTAATCGTGATCATCAAATGTGCAGTTTTCCCAGATTTCTAATTTTTCCCCTAATTGCACAATCATGATTCTTACTGTAGTTTCTCTAAAGGATCCCTCTTTATCGTCGTCTTTTCAACAAAAGTTCTTCCAGATCATTGAAGTTTCTTTGAAGAAGTCGAAGACAATGAAGAAGACTGGAAATAAAGATTGAAGCTATTCTTCCATGCTTTATTCAAAATTGACTTTGTAATTGACTTGGGACATTTTCACGTGTACTTTTGTAATATGTAATTACATGTGAAAAATCTATAAAATATCCCAAAGTCAAAACTGACTCATCTTTGACTAGGTTTTCAATATTTTAATCTTTTTCTAATTTTGAAGGTTTCTCCCTATATATAGAGGGAACCTCTTTTGTAATGGAGGATATCTCTGGATAATTGAGGGAAAAAACTCTACTGAAATTGAGACACTTCTTGAGACTTTGTGCTCAACTTGTAAATCATATTTTATCGAATGAATGAGAAACAGGTTTATTTCAAACTTTGTGTTGGAGTAATATGTGTTACTTAGGAAATAGTTCTTATGTTTTCTTTCCTGATAATCCCTCATCTGTTTGATTTAATAAGCAAAGTGTGTGTATTGAAATTATCTAAAGACATTTCTAAAGGATAAAAGAAAGACTTTGAGCTGCTTTTATCTTGGTAACCCTTTTATTCATTGTAGTTTTAGGCGAAGACTTTGGGCTTTGTTTCACTCTATTGTTACGTGTGTTTTGAATCAGTGAAGGAGGCAACGAAAGACTTTGTACTTTCCTGGGTTTTCTTGTGGATCTTGTTACTAATTCAGGGGATTTTTTGCTCTGTGCTGAATACCATTCCTGAAAGAAGAGGAATGCTTTCAGCCATCGACCAAGACTTCTCTCTCTTGTTTCTTAGACATCATCTCTAAAAAAAGAGAGATGGATGGTGTTATACTACCCCGAGTATTATTTTTTGCTTACTTATATATACATATAGCATATAATTGATTCATAGGGAACCTCCCCTTGATGAGAGGAGAGATTTATCTCGTTAAGATGTGATAAACCTACACTTTTTGTGGCATAAATCTCCTTATACTGTGGCTGATATACCCATTTTGTCATCAGTTAGTTGATGACAAAATATTCACCCAACACAATTCAAGCATGAAAATGTATCAAAAGATGATTTTATTGAATGGTTATTAACACAAATTTATTTTATATAAAAGTGTATAATAATAATAATTAAATTTATAATCTCTTTTTAAAACTCTCTCTCTCTCTCTCTCTCTCTCTCTCTCTGTGTGTGTGTGTGTGTGTGTGTGTGTGTGTGTGTGTGTGTGCACGCATGTGCATGTGCGTGTGCGTGTGTGTGTGTGTATAATTGAAAATCATAGGGCCCAAAAGACTTAGTAGGATCACTAGGACATAAAATCTCAACAAAGAACAAAATTTAAGGTTGAAATAAAAGTAAATTCCCTCCCTAAAGTGGATAAATGATCACATCCATTTGATCAAGCATAATACAACCGTTGAACTAAAAATCTTATGTCAATTCTTATTTATTCTATTTATTTTCCAAATTTCTCATTCATTTTCTCAATTTGTTTATTTTTTGATGTTTTCAAGTTAGGTTATCAATGTCACAATACATGAAGAAGATATATACATGATGTATATATTAAATATTATATATATATCAATTTACATTCAAATATATATGTCACAACTATGTGTATATAACCCTAAGTTTTAGATAATAGGGTGGATTCATGTGTGTCACACATGAATCCACCCTATTATCTAAAAGGGCATACACCTGTGGCACTTGTAAGGTTGACAAAAGTATACAATCTCATCACCCCTAATGGTTAGAGTTGGTGGCATTGTCCTTAGCCTGACTTTAAGGAAGTGGCTAGCTGAGGCTCGACTAGCCTTTAAATAACATGCACCAGCTGAGTCCTTCGGCCATCCCCAAAAAATATTATTATTATTTGAATTTGAATATCATCCAATATATATATATACTCACACACACAAAGTCTTTATCCCTAAATATATGATAATTTATCCTTAGCCAGTGTAGATGCATTATACAATTACAAAATAACACTAAAATTACAATTTATAATTCTGTAATTGATGATAAAGTGACATAATTTTCATATTTTCAACAAATGGACATCACTTTTCATACACAATATTCATTAATATTATAATAACAACCACCTTCTCTTTTCTTTAATGTTTTTGTAAGAAAAGTATGAATAATGAGATATTATCATAACACATAAAGCAAGTAAGATGCATTTATCAATACACATGTAGGGAGTGAAGAAATATATATATCATGCGGCTATAGACCAATTTATACTACACACATGACTTATATTACTTCAATGCAATATTTTAATATTACACTAAATGCTAATAAAAATGAAAGTAGAATAAAAAGTTTTTATTTTACATATTTATTAAAATTAACAAGATAAAATAAAAACAAGGCCTAAGTAGAGAAGCTTGCCTCCTCTCCACCACCTGTCTAATAAAAATTTCAAGTCTCAAAACTGCAACAAGAAGTTTTCTCATAAAACTTCCCTCAAGCTCCTTCCTCAAAAAAACTCCCAAAAATGGGTGATCAACCCCCAAACAATCCAAATATTTTCAACCCTTGTTTATTTATTATGACATCATTTTGTCCCTTATTTTCAACCCTTGGTATTATGTATGATTTTTCATTCTTATGAGTGAATTAATCTACTATTATTGACTGAACTTGTTAAGATTGTAGGTGTTATGATTAATATCATGAATATCCCTATTTACATGTGGCACCATGATATATATCATGTAATTTCTTACTACATAGTCTTATTTAGTTATTATATCAGTGATGATTAATACTACATGCTTAATTAATACATATATCTTGACATGACTTACATATGATACATGCATGCCATGATGATATATACATTATAATGGTGACATTCTACATGATTACATATTTATACATGACATAGTATAGTTAACTCTTGTTTTGTTATGTTTGACTTTCATGTGACATCTTTCACCTCAAAAGGGGGGAATATTAGTGGGTTTTTCATAGAGACACAAGCCTCCATGAACCAAAAAATTATATTTTTGTAACATAGTGTATATTTTAAATATTTAGAGTATTCAAATATTAGATTGGTTCAGATATTAGACATATATTTACATATTAGTATATATTTTAGGGATGTATGCCATACATATGCACTCTCTTTATAGAGACATAAGTTACAAAATATAGATTCAAATATACTTGAGTGCATATGCCATGTAAATGCACATGGTCTATAAGAACTTAAATTACATATTTTCACATATAGATACATTTGAGATAAATGTTCTCATATTTATCATTAAAATGCATAACATTATATATCAATTGACACCAATTTAATGGGGAATGATACTATCTCATGCACCTAAAAACTATTATAAATATAAGTTGGCTTAAATCCAGTGAGGCATGATGATTATTCATGCAAATATACACTATATTAGTTTAGATTTGGCATAGATTTAGTGAGGTATGGTAGTTTCTCGTGCACATTTACAATTTTTTCAATGAGTACTATTAAAATTATTTATTTACAAAACACATCAATGATATCAGGTAGTGAACAACCTTGAATCTATAAGTCCATTTATAGAAATTACTTTGTGTTTTTAAAGTAATATACATTGGGAATTAGAGATGATAAAAAATAATGGTATCACTCATAGTGAACCCATTATGTGGCTCCCACCTTACCATCTTGAGGTTCAATATCATAGGTAGATTAAATATTTGAGTTAGTGTAGTTGAGGTTCAACAATGCTCAACAATATTAAAACTACTCCCTAACCATGAGCGTTGGGGAATTGTATTCCCAAACTAAGGGTTTGAATAGTTACAAAAAAATTGGGCTTGATCACCCTAAATTATCTAATATTTCAACACAAGGAACCATTCTTTAATGCTTCAACAATGAAGCATCATATCCAACAAGTTATAGGGAAATAATGTTTCACCCACATAAAAGTGTACTCCTTCCTTACTCTTAAGTATATTTTTTCAATTTAAGATTTCATATTTCACATATGAACTTTGACTACTACACTGTCATTATAGGTTTACATGGATCAAAGCTTTACATTTGAAGCCATCTCTCAAACATAAAGTGTGTTGTACACACTTATATATACTTTATCATTTTACTATATCATTTTTATTGAATTTCAATACTATAATAAAATGAGGGCACTTATATATACTAAAATATGGTATTAGACACTTGATAATGTCATGTTTTATCTACCTTCACCATACATGACTTGTGCACACATATATTTCTCTTAAATTCCATTCTCTCACATACACATACTTTTTATGAGTTTAACCCTTTTGTTTTACTATAAATCACCTAAAATAACCTCTCATTATTTATCAAAATAATGAAATATCTTACTTAGACATATCTATATCATTAGATATGCATTCCCTTCTCCTAGACATTAATCTTAGGCTTAGATAGTTTCATCAACAAAACTATCCTAAGGGTGACATTACTATCCCTTACCCATCAATGACTAATTTTTGAATCTAAATCATTTGTATGGGTTGGCCTATTTTTATAGTGTGTCATTGTCATGGGAAATTACCCAAATGGACTCATATAAATAAAAATCAAACCCATATTTGGTACTCACTTGTAACCTATCTATCAAGCATATATAACTATTACACATTGAGAAAAACTACCCTATTCTTATCAAATCACAAATTAGTTAGTAGGAGAAGTCATAATCCAAGTCTAAATCACACTAATTCAATTCAAGGGTGAATATTGTCAAGTATTGAAACCTAAATTCTAGATGCATTCATATATCAAATGAACATAATTGTACACGTGCATTAAGGGGAAGAACTACATGTGGATTAAAATCCATCTTTGGAATATTGGATACATATGTAGTGATCAATCATGAACATGGGTGATTGGGGTAAGCTCAGTCCATTAGACTTCCCAAGTTTTATAGGTTTTATACCTTCACAAGTAGACCTATAGTTTTAAGGAGAATAAGACTGATTATGGAATTGTACACATAGTCATAAATCAAGATAACACACAAAAAGGTATCACAAACATGAAAACTAACCATATGGTCACAAATATCTAAAACAACTCAAGACAATGATGCCAACCTACATTAAAATTTGTTGACATTACTGCCCTAGACTAATATTAGTGACTATGCATGTATAAATACTCAATCCTAGATCCAATAAACTCACATGCCTAAGTTCAATCCCTTTCCTCTATCTGAATTTAGTCATAGTCAGTTAGTGAACTAGAGAAGCTAATTATCTTGATCTCTTTAGTAATTTATATATTTAGTACATGCCACTTTTCAAATCAATTTTTATATTTTACCTTTAAATTCATGCTTAACTATGATATTTCATAATCTAAATTACATTTAATTTATATCATAATTAGAGTTATATAATCCAAAATTAGGGTAAGACACCTTGAATGAGCCTCTTAATATTTATATTATGCCTTTCCAAAAAAAAAAGGATACAATGAATGAAATAAGTAAATTACAAATAAAATTACAAATTTAATCTCTAGAATATATTGCATATGCTTCTTAGGCTAATTCTAATGTTGTATATGTACAACCCAAAATGCATTCTTTTATTGGCTCACATTTACCCCATGATTTTAGATTGCCTACACTTTCATTATTTTATGGATGTGGTGATCCTTATTTGCATCTTAAGTACTTCATTGCTTCATTTGGAAAATATAATATCAATGATAGAATGTTGCATAAAAATTTCCCTAGAAGTTTATCAGTGTCTGAATTAGTTCCAAAAAGTTTCTAGTGGTTCTCTACATAATATATTGAGTTATAAGAGGTATTTTTATCAAGATGCATCAATAATAAAGGACCATGTGTTACATTTGAGTGTCTCCCATTTCTTCACCATGGAAAATATGAACACATTTATGATTATATTTTATAATTTAATTATGGTGAGCACCATTTGATATATCAACTAAAAGAATTACATAAATAATACATTTTTTATAGAGCCCTTATCTATCCCTCAAAGATAAATTTATTTGTTATACTTGTGAATATTTCAAATATCTTTGCTATAAGGTTATGAAAAATTAGAAAATGAGCTTTCACAATCTCAAAGATTAATTATAACAATCATACTTTTATTTTTAATTCTTCACGTAAAATCCAAGAGCCTAAAAATATCACATATTTACCACTGGTTAGGAAAATGGTAACACCTACCAAATGTCCTACGCCTTCTCTTAATGGATCAAATAAACTTCCCACGCTAAACTATAGTCTATGCGTATTATTGATAATGATATTTGATTTGAAATTGATTTCACTCTTACTTATTATAGATCAAGACATATCTCATCCCCCACACATACAAATATATACTATTATGCATATCATATAACTCATGGACATTCAAATAATATATATTATGACTTATAAAAAAAAAAATCTTATTGAGATAGGTGACATTGATATTATTGAACTTCCTAGTATCACAAATACATCTCCTAATTTTGATAATTATACTCCACATGGTGTGTCATCTAGTAAGAAAGAGATACCAAAGAAATAATTTATAGGGAAATAGGTACTCAAGAAAAAGGCTCCTATGAAAACCATTCTTAATAAGAACAATAATCCAATCATGATTCCCATTAATCTTATAAGACTTATATTTCAAATTTATAACCTTTGGTCATCAATGCTTTTATAGAGGGACACCAATGAAAAAGAATTATGGTTGATGATAAAAATCAATTTAACATATGTAGTATGGATTTACTTGAGATACTTAGATATGTTGTTGAACCTTTCACTAAGACTTATTTACCAACACATGTAGTAATGTGATACATTAAGTTTATTATATCTATTGGTCACCGAACATGTCTTATTACGTGCATACAATGTCAACTTTATTTAAATACAATGTTATATTAGGAGATCCTTGGCTATGATCTATAAATGCAACACTTTATGAGGCTCCTGATCACATGTATTTTGATTTCAAAGGTAATGAAATTTCAATTTAAAGAGAAATAACAATTTAAAATAAAGTAGATCATCCTAAGGTGGATAATTAAATCTAAAAATAAAATTAATTGGGATAAAAAACAAAAGTCTATTACTAATTATATCATTCGAGAATAGAAAGAGCCTAAGGCATCATCACCAAACATCCTATATCCAATTGAGTTTGATTTTAATAAAACATTTCAATATAATTGAGATGTAAATTTAGTATAAAAGGATTATTTCCTTTGGTAGTTACAAGTTATTAACCCATACTATATGTATTTTATACTTTGATGAATCGAATTATATGCATGTCATTGGGTAGTATTACTTATTACTTACTATGAGCTTAAACACATACGTCAGTTTTTTTTTTTTGATAGGTGAAAATTAGGTTTTACAAGGACCTAAAAACATAGTTTAGCATAAAAAAGGATTAAATAAAAAACAAGAAGTAACTAGGCCTATACAGCCTACCAGACAATAAGAGTCAACAAAATTAAAGCAAAACAAGAACCAAAAAATAAGACTAAAACATAAAAAGACATGTTATATTTATTTGGAGTGAGTCTATTTATTATTTCCACTTGTCTTCTTCTTCACACTATTGCTTATCATACCTCTAGTTTGAGTTCCATAGCCTTAAACCAATTTTATTCCTTGTTTAGCCAAGCCTTTGTCCTTCTCCACCCTCGCTTTTCCTTTCTTGGGGTTGGAGCTCCTCAGGGTGATAGCAAGAATGTATTTCCCTTTTCTATTTGGGGTTCCCTCTGGATTAATTTTAATTCCTTCTATTGTATTTGGGTCCCCTATCCCTTCCCTTAAACTGTCCACTTCCTACTTGAAATTGTTTCATTGTTCCATCAGTGACACCAACTACCTACCCATTTTCTACAAATTATCATGGGAATCTGCCAACTTCTACTTGAATCCCTCTAGAAGATGAGTCAAATCATTATCCCTCTTCCATACTTCTATAGATTTCAATTTGTGGATTTAAAATTTAGGGTTTTCAATACCCCGAGGGAACTAGAGACTTCTATTAACCTTATTGGCTTTACTCTTCTCTGGGGGAGAAGAATCACATGATTTCTTTTTGTCCTTCTTCCTAACCACCCTTAGGTGAATAGGGTAGAGGGAAGGACAAGAATCATCCTTCATACCCTCAACTAATTTGTCCTTATTATATTTATTCTATTTAATACTATCTATAATATTGATTTTTTAGTTCCTCATAGGGGTCCCTCTTTTAGTGAGCAGGAAAATCAGTCCTTAGTGGATTATGTCAAAAGAGGGCTTTTCTTAGAAGGATAGTATTGAATATTCCAATGGCATGAGGAGATAATATGACAAAATAATATGAAGCTATTTGAAATGGTTTAACAAAAATAAATGATTCAAAAAGATATGAGTGAACTTTCCTTCTAAAGTCAAATAACACATTACAACATCATTTGTTGTAAGACATGTTCCTTTATCACATGTTACATTACGTTCTATTTTTTATTTTTAATCACATGTTACTTTAAATTTTATGTTAATTTTTATTTTTTTTCATATGATCATTTACATCATACATGTCTTTATACTAATTACTTAGAAAATAAAAAATGTAAAACATGGATATAAAATACATAAATTAACACAAAAAAGGTGGAGGAGGCCTTCGATTCTCTATCTAAAGGGGGGAAGAGTTATATAGGTTAGGGGTAGGGGAATTGAGGGAGTATCTAAAGCTAAAGGTCCCTTGACCCTAATTATATAGAGTTTTTTGGCACCCCTACCCCATAGATAGATATATTAACTATATAGATGACCTTATATCCATATCGAATAACTATAGACTGGGAATAAATGCCCTAACCTAAAGTTCCTTGCCTCCAACCCTAGCCTAGAGGGTATTCTTACCTACCCCATATAGATATAGAGTGACCTACATATATATCTATACTCTAAGGAGGCATTTATTGGTTCCACCTATTGTTGATACGGATAATTGCTCTTGCCCCCAATCCTAGTTGTATAGGGGTTCAAGTGCCAAATATATAGATAGATAACCACCCTAAGATCCCTTGGTCTAGAGTATAAAATAATAGGAGAAAGGGAGAGTGATAGGACCATGAACATTTATATATATATGGTACCAAACATGATACCATTCCAGACTACTCTCCCAACCACCAACCAGTCTTATGACTTAGAAAACTCATACCAACTAACTCCACCAACTCCCTAGTATGGCTCAACCTCCCAAGCCTAGTTATTAATAATTTATACATATAGGGAGGATTAAGGTCGAGGTGCCATGCCCACTTTTTTCCCCAAAATATAGTCATGATACACAATAACAATGAACAAAACACCAACAAATATGGATAGATACCATAATCTAATATAATTTCAACAATAATCATACAACTACCAATAGGCTCATAATTATGTAATTCACTAATTTAGAAGTCCACAATCTTGATTCATTTGGCTCAACATTCAAAACTCCATTCATATCTCATGCCAAATGACAACTACACAAATGATGTCGAGACAATAATTAAAATTGACCTCAATCACTATTGATGTAGTCAGGATCCATGTGGTCACTTCAATGGGTTCCCTATAAATACTAGCTTCCCTTTGGGCTCTCGGGGCCACTCTTTCCACCAATCACTTATTAGGTAACCTTGTGAAAAGATCCACATAGTGATAATTTGATAACTCATTGTCATTCCATCCTACAAGGATAGCATGGCTTCTTTGGGTCTATAGAGCAGTGTGATAATGCTATAAGATTCATGCCTAGTATGACCATCTCTAGAATAGTGGAGTAGTGGGATTTGACTATGTAGATTCATTTTTATTACCTACTTATGCATGAGCTTCACACTCTGTATATATATCTCTAGTAGATTAAGCCATCATAATGATTCTACATGGAAATATCTAGTGAGCTCACTTGCCTAGAGGCTGCACATTATATGGTTATATACGCGGCCATGGGTCACTAGGATTATGCTAGGTGGTAACATACCACTAGTCTACTTACCTAGAGGCTTCATGCATAGTACAATTTTTTTAGGATTGAATGTCATTGAGATGATACCATATGGTAACATACCACTAGCCTAATTGCCTAGTGCTGATCATGTAACTAACTATGTTGATGTCACTCCTAGGTTTGCAGGATAGTGACATGTGGACTCCTCTAAACCAATCACCAAAATATCATGAAATTGACTAAGTCTAATAATCCAAAAGAAAATTCTAGGGTGATAAATGACTAAGGTAAAAGTATCTAACATTTATGAGATGATACCACATGACATCATCTGGATGATCTTCTAAAAAACACATGAATTAACTAGGTAAAAAGCCATGAAGAGACCCATCCATAAGGTGTAAGTTAAAGTCTAGGTGAATTAATTAAGTTGATGAGGACAACCTAACTTAAGGCAAAAGCCTAAATTGGACTACTTAAAGCCTGAAACCCTTTCAAATGTGACTAAGGCAAATAGAGTCAGTTAAACCATTAATTTATGAAAAATAACTCAGCAAATATAGAATTTGAATGTCAAGGTGAAGCATAGAAACGTCTAAATACCAAAATATGAATGGATTAAAACTCACATGAAATTTTGGATCTAAAATCAATAAAACCAAAAGCTTTGATGCTCAAAAGTCTTTTGACACTAAACCAATATTTTCTTTGGTTTAGTTGATTATAGAATATCTAAAGGTAATTCAATCTAGCTAAAAAGTCCATTTAAAATACTAAAACTATGATTTGATTAGTCCATTCCTAAAATTTCAAACTTCTTAGTAGTAACTTAAAGGCCATTTTCAATAAACTAAATACAAGAGGTTCTTGATAAAGGAAATGTATAAAGTAGAAAGCTTAGTCAATGCTTTAATCCAGAATCCTTCCATAAGGAATTTATTTATCATAATAACCAATACTCAGACTATAAATTCATATTATGCATTGATTCTTACTAACAAGCACTCAACCATTAAATTGAGAATCACTCAGTTATAGATAAGCTTGGTCTATAATATAAATTCTAATAGAATATACGAGGAGACAAAAATCTCATTTCTTAGACTTGATTATCTAGAAGTTTTGACAAAGAAAGCATATTCACCATTTTATCAAAAGAGTCATACATGCTAAAAGTTGTACCCTACTTGACAGATTCCCTCTAGGGAGATCTAAGGCCAAGGCCTATTGAGGTTCTCAATAACACTCTTTTTAAGAGTTGTTTATGATTTGTCTTACTTATATTATTCCTTATCAAAGGTTAGCCAACTAGATCTAGACTAGCTAAACATAATCCATATTATGAATGGGTTGACCTAATCAGATTCATAAAAAGTAGAACACCATATATCTTAATCATCTAAAGCATAGGCAACCTAAAGAACATGCCTTCATAGATTCTTTATAAATATGATTCATTTACAAGCAACTCCAAACAAGCAACTCAAGGTGTAAGAATCAAGTGAACACAATAATTTCATATGAAGTACTTAAATATGATTAAATATTAAGGCCATTTACATGGGCAAGCTCAATCATGAGTATACAAACCTCCACAAGGATTCCATTTTCAACAAGGATCCATCACAAGGAGGTTTGTTAATCCTATATACTAAGTAGACTATGAAATCATTTTTTGCATTAATAAACCAAACATTTATCTAGTAGCTTAATAATAATAATGGCTCATACTCAACCCAAAATAAATAATTGATACACAAATACAATAAGTTTAGCTGAGACTATTAATCCTTAGCTTTTATCTAGTTATATAAAGTATAAAATCATGAGTAAACTATAGCTGATGATGAGCTCTTCTTTGTTCCAAGTACAAATTTGTCCAACAAAAGGTGGGCTCACCTCCCAACCTTTTTCCATCATCAAGCAACAACTTTAGGCACCTTTGAGAAAGACTCCAAACTCTAGGCATGTTCACATCATGGTACAAGGTAAGTAAAGGAAAAAAGAATTTAATATGTCTTGGGGTTAAGGAGATGGCTAATCACAAGGTGACAATCCAAGTATCTCTAAGTCAAGAAGATACCAACCTTGAATCTATTTCAGCAAGCATAAAGCATAAAAGAGAAAACATGAGGATCATAATTATAGGACCCATTAAGAAAATAGGCACTAAGATATATTCTATAATTATTCATGACATGACTTAGGCAACCTACCATCATGTCCAACTTGAGAGACCTACCCTTTCCTCTATCATGAATAATGTGACCTTTCAAAACATTAATATTCTTGTACCATAATCCTTACTATCAGAGTAAGCAAAAATACAAGAAGATGGAACTAACATGGAGGAATATCTTAACTTTGAACTCCCACACAAGGGGTAATTACACTAAGGGTGACCCAAGCATAACCATAAAAAAATAACGAAGAGAAGAATTCGACTACCTTACACCTCTCAAACACAATAACTCAATCAAGAATCATACAAACTTCATTTAGTCAAATAACATGATATTCAAATTAATAGGATATATACTAAATGATCTAGGCCCTTCCATGGATATTTTATGAAGGTTTCTACTAGCCAAGGCTCTCCCTCTCTAGGCTCTCTTTTTATTTTTACTTATTTTAGATTGGCCCATAATTTCTTAAATTTGAAGTTCAAAGAATGTAATCCTTTTCTGTGAGATCTATCTTCCTCAAATAGGCATTCTCTCCTTCTTGAAACCCAGTCATAAAATGACATGTATATGTTCTTTCCTTGGATAGACCAAATATTCTAATTACCAACCCATGCCTTCATAAATGGACGTTCTCTTTGCTAGTCCATAATGATGCATGGTGGCTCTAACAGAGTCCAATGGTTACTTCTATGATAATCCAACTCCTTATGTAAGGCTCAAATAAAAGGCAATTAATGGACAAGTTTAAAACTCTACAATAAGGCACTATAGACATTGGTCTACTTTGTCCTCATACATTGAAGATGACCAACCAAAGGTATTCGACCAACCCAATAGTGATTATAATCCATCAAGACATGTCAATACTAAAGAAAGGGTCAAATGGCATACAAGGCATTCTATTTGGATCAAGAAAGGTTCAAGACCAGATTTGGGTTAGAGGTGGGATCACACATGATGAAACAATGCCTAGCATAGTCTTTTTTCCTTCATTGGCAATGACCTTTTCCTGCATACTTATTTCACCCATAAAATTTTCTATCCTAATAGTCAAAGCTTGTAATCATATCATGCTAGATCATTTACTCAATATAATATAATTAGCTTACCAAGAAATTTTCATGGTCATGAAATGATATTCTTATATCACCTAATGCATATGTAATTTCAATTATAGACTAAGGTAATAATTTAAACATTGCTAACTAGGATTTACCATGTGCATAATCCTCTTACCTTCATAGTCAGAATCACCAATAAAGTATAACCATTGGTTTAACATAGTCACATTATTTTCTCATGAGGGTCTTTACATTATCCCCCTTTTAAAAGGGCATCATCCTCAATGTTGGACTACTTTGTTCATCTAACAAGGTTTATAATCTGTTAGATTATTGAAACATCATTGTGAATTACCTATGTCATCCCAGGTAAGCACATAATATGAGTTTTTTTTCATCCATTAAGAACATCCTTAGATGTGGAGATCAATTGTTACATGGATCCAAATGTACAATTCCTCTTGTATTTCCAATAGCCTTTGAATTTATTCATTTATCATTTTTAAGGCTCTTTAAGCACATAGTAGGGTCTGACCCACATGAATACAATATCCTGAGTCATATTTTTCTTTCCAAGGTTTATACAACCCTAGATTATCAATATTTTGATACTAATTTTCTTATTAGTTTAAGATGGGGTGACATAATCACTTTGAACTTTCAACATAAGTCATAATTTCCATTTTCAAGATGCAAACATTTTTCCATTTAATCAAGGCTTTTTCTTCACATAATTTTAATAGCAATGGTCATGGGAGAGTTGAACAACCTACCATCATGCCCAACATGAGAGGACTTTAACCACTTCCATCATGAATTCCAAGTAAGGGTCAAACAACCTTTCACCATCCACAACATAGAATAACTTTACCATGTTACTATCAGGACAATCAAGTAAAGGTCAAATAACCTTCCACTATGTCTAGCACAAGAGGAATTTGGAATGCTACCAACATGAAGATGTTTCTCATAGACCACCATCACTTAATTTCACAATAACATATAACAATATGCACACAAGTGTGATCAAGGAATCCAAAGAAGGTGGTTAGTCTTATATTAGCTCAAAATGAAATAAAATGAAAATGAACTCAAAATGAAAACTAACACATTAACAAATAAACATTACCTTGCCTAGATCAAAAAGGGAAGCATGGTGAACAAAAAACACATGACAAAGCTTAACTAGAAATTAATAAAAATAAATATTCTTACCTTCCTTAAATGCTCCAAGAGGTTTGTTTAAATGGATTGC
This sequence comes from Torreya grandis, assembly GCA_037957365.1. Taxonomy (NCBI): domain Eukaryota; kingdom Viridiplantae; phylum Streptophyta; class Pinopsida; order Cupressales; family Taxaceae; genus Torreya; species Torreya grandis. The sequence goes on from JARHVA010000530.1 coordinate 1,732,907, forward strand.
TCGAATTGTGCTCGAAAGGTCTTCATCAATTAGAATTCATGAACACTGATTTGCCCTAGCAGGTGATATAATTAGGCATACATAAATAAACTTAATATAGGATGAAAAAAAAAAGATATCTTGCCAAATAAATTGTCACACTACCTTAATCAACTATCATTTAAACACATATTTAATTGATTACTAAGACTTGATCAGAATCCCCTTGTGGAAGGCACAGGAAGAACCAAAGTAACCAAGATCAAAACAAGATTGAATAGGACTGACTAAAAATAAGCTTTGGTCTAGATAGGAATGGTATGATAGGATAGTATGGTTTTTCTTAGGATAATGATGGGTTTTTATAAATTGGATAAAATGGTAAAAGGGTTGGCCCCAAGTGATGGGGTGATTGGTTGAGATATGTGATAATGGGAAATGGATATGGAAAATAAAATGGTATGGTACATGTTTTTGGCCTAGGTGATTGTTGGTTTTTGATGTGTTTGGCCTGGGTATGGTAAAATGGCATATGATTCTATTATTCTTATTGAAATGGAGATGCATGTCCTGATTAACAATTGATATAAATAGAATACTCAATCATGTTAATTGATAGCTCACACCTCATCTAAATACTTGTTTTGTCAAGAACTTGCTACAAATTTAGATTCCAATGATGTTATTGTGATCTTTGTTGGTTGTTGATTCTATTTCCTTCAAACATTGAGATAAGGTATCTTTGTAGCCTCTGTAAAGGAAAGTACAGCCATAGATGATAAATAGGGATAAATGTTGAATGATAGGTTTGATTTGGTGATGTAATGGTGGATGATAATGGAATGTGTAATGGTTGGAAAACAAATGAAGATTATAATTTTTAGGCACACATAATGTTGTTGATTTTAGATTCAACATAACTTTAGATGCACTGGGGCTGAAGACTTCTAAATATTCTCTTGATAGGACCACCATATTTTTCTAATTTTTAGGCCTAAGAGTAGCTACCATTAGATTAGGATGTATATTGGAAGCTATATTGATTTGATCTTTGATAATGTCTTCATCAAGTAGTGAAGGACTTTTGTGGTCAGCTATTGGTGCCTCGATGAGGTTTCTACCAATGAAGTTGTCTTGATTGTCCTATAGCATCTCATAAAAGGTTTTACTAAAGAATTTTGACTTTTGGATTTGATTTTTTTCTAGCACCTCTAAAAAGGTTTCACTAAAATATGTTGAGTTTAAACTTTGATTGTCCCATAGTGCCTCTAAGAAGGTTTCACTAGGAGAGTGTTCTTCTTCTGCATGAATTTGGTCTTGGCTTCCTTGCTATTCTTTAATTGATATGTCACTATGGATGAAGTTCAATAAGGTGTGATTTTGTTAGTCCTAATCAATAATTTTGGGGGGTGGAATGTCAATGATATGGCTAGATTGGTTGGTGTTAATGGCCTATGGAATGGTAATAAAATGGGAAGAGGCTGTACAATCCTTTTAAAAAATACTAGGATAACTTGTGTCGATGCTGAAGTAATCATCCTCAAAAAATGTGAAAGGATCATAAATATATTCAAATTGATCTGCTATGCATGTGTAACCAATATTGTAACAACCATGAATGTATTCTATTTCTAAATCTAATTCTGACTCAAAGGACTCTAAATCCAATGTCAAGATTGATGTTGATTCTATTGCTAATGCTAAATATAATTTCATTTTAAGAATAAAACCTAACTCCAATGTTGATTCTTCATCTAACATGGATGCTACTATAATGATGTCTTGTTGAAAGTTTATTATTGGATAAGAAATGACCTGTGATGGCATAAGAGGCTCTACAGAGATTGGTTTGTCAAAGTGAGACTCCTCAATGATAGGAAAAAGGTCAAGAGACAACCCCATAGAGATTGGCTTCTTAGAGGGAGGCTATTGAAAAATACACATATGGTTGAGGTAATGATTTTCCCAAAGGTATTTATAATCATTAAGAAGTGACTCAATAAAGATTGGTTCATTAGCATGAGACTCCTTGTCAATAGGTATAGGATTGAAAGGTGATTCATCACAAATTAACTGATCACAAATGGTTGTTTTAACAAAATCATCTTAAATTGGTTGGTTATCTTGGCCTTGCTTTCTAATGAGTTAGAAAATACCAATTTTTAACATATCTTAGTCTTTGAATGATTGGATTAGTTGAGGTTTTGATGGGATTGGTACTAGACAAGGAATGACCTATAGTTAGATAATAGTAGGACATTAAGGAGCATGATTGATCACATGAGCCAAAGGATGAAGTCTTAAAATGGTAATTATATGGAGGTGTGGATCTTGATTGCTCATAAAGTCCAAAGGAATAGGTCCTGAAATGAAGAAGGGGTATTGTGGAGCCTGGTTTCTTGTATAAGCCAAAGGACTAGGTCTTGGAAGGATAAGGCTAGGGTGTTGCAGATCTTGGTTGATTACACAAGCCAAAGGATGAGGTCCTAGTATGGAAATGGTATTCCTTGGATGTGGTCCTAGACTAAAAATGGTATGACATGGTGGAGCCTGATTGCTCACATAATCCAAAGCTTTCAAGTCTTCCTCATAAACCATATAATCCTAGTCAGGGTTTTGAGTTGGATTATAAGCTGGTTCTTGAATTTGTTCCCCATATGGAGTATTGTAGGGAGAATAATAAAAATACTTAGAAAATATATCTCTATAGGGGTTTTTAGTCATATTTTGTGCAACCATTCTATCATAACTTAGATTGTATGTGACTTTATTGTAAGTGTAGCTAGACATATCTGCATAAATGATGAAAGCTCTAAACTAAAAGGTTTAGAGTTTTGTAAACTCTAAAAAACTATGTCCAAAAGACAAATGGTTTAAACTTGGTCTAATTTGGTCAAAAGGGGTGGAACTATATCTCCAAAATGGTTTATGATAAAAATTGGCATAAAATAGTCTAACATCAAATGTCTAATGCCAAATTTCATGCACACAAAAGGTCAAGCATCTGAATAAAAATTGGCATGTAAAAGGTCTAGGACAAAGTGTTCCAAACAAGGTCTAGACTAGGAAAGGGAAAATAGTTGCTAGGTATTTTGTCCAAAATCAAAGTCAAAATCTAGGCTCAAATAGGCTGTGATAGGACTTTTGGCCAAACAACAACAAAATCTAGGCTTGAAATAAAGGATTGATGTGAATTTGATTTAATCTAACAAGTTTGGAAACAACTTTGACATAGACCTAGAATATGTAATCAAACATAAACATGATCAGTTGGCATAATCCATAAGGCAAAAGGCTCTTGGATAAAGGTTGTGTTCTCCCAAACAAAAGGACAAACAATGATGAGGATAGGCGTTGAATAAATAAACAATAAATAATCATCAAGTTTGGGTAATCAATTAACAGAGGTTATGTGACCCAAAAGAGAAGGATATGTGTATCAGACCCATGAATTGAGGCCTAAATAGAAATCAATCAATATTTGAATCCAAACTTGACAAGGTTAATTTTAAACTCAATGTTAAAGACTAGGATTTGACAAAACAAGCTAGACAAGATTAGATAACATGATGGTGCAGGAACAAGGTCCAAATGGCATATGTGACATGGTTTTAAACAATGGTTTTGGTACAAGTCATATGATTTTTGAAACAATTTGAGCATTGTAATAGTGTATGCATACTTTAATGATGTGATCAATGTTATGATTTAAAGACTCAAAGACACAAACTTGATATCTAATTTGGGCAGCATAATGATACCCTTATCAGCCAATTAACACACACATAAACAAGTTTAGCAAAAAAATACAAGGAAAAAGTGTGGTGTAAAATGGCCAGCATAATGCCTCTTTAAACAAAAGAGTGGCATATAAAAATTTTAGTTTTGATATGGTTTATAAACAAACACATTATTTTTAGTTTCAAAACACCAAGTAAGAAAATGATAAAATAAAATTAAATCATCCAAATTCCTATCAAGGGTGTGGTAAAGTGGGGTTGACTAAAACTGATAAGTTTTTGAATGTTTCTAGATGGATCAGATGCATAAGACTTTCATGTCAAAATTTAAGAGAAGTAACACATCAATTGGGTCTGCATCATGCATCTTGTTGTAAGAAGGTCGTACGTGATTTTTAACATGCTCAAATGTCCTAGACTTAGCCTCTGCTAATGAAGATGGTTTAACTACTCAAACGATCATCCTAGTAAGGGGATCCCAATTTATATACCTCTTTATGGAGAGGGGTTGAAGACAATGTTGGGAGGTGAATTTCCAAGTCAAGGCTTCCCTATAGAACTTATGGGAGGTGATTAAATCCCCCTCACAAGCTAAGATGCATGAAATAAATACTAATTAAAAGAGATTTATGGGTTTTTATAGATCACCCAAGCCATGCAGGTCTTGAGGAGAGACTTCACAACATCTCTTTTATGCCTTTGGACTAAGGTAATTTACAATGAAGATGGTGTTTTTGATCCCACAAGCTCTCTATAGGGGATGAGGGGAGAGCATACATGTACAACTTCCTATTTTATCAAACAAAACTAAGTAAAGAAATAATGATAAATAACTTTCAAAAACTTGAATTGTGTTCAATTTTAAATCACTAAATCAAATGTGCGGTGGTGTTCTTTAGCACCTTGGCTGTAAGTTGTAAGAACTTGTAAAGAACCACTACAAACTATTCAAGTAAACATCTAAGTTTTTCCTTAATCACCAAAATGAAAGTTCCTAATCCTTTATAATCACTTTTAAAAAAGGTTAAAAAGACTAGAATTTCAAGTTGGCCCTACAAGGAAAAAGTTAGAATTTCATTTAGCCTTGAAGCACTTTTCTAAAAGAAATAAACAATTTTGAAAATTAAGCTCTCAACCTCCACATAATGCAATCCCATACTCCACAGTGCAATATTTATACTCTATAAAAGCATGATTCAGATAGGCAATATCACTACTTGAGTTAGTTAACATAAATCCACAATATCACTACTCAGGCTAACAATCTTGTAGGTCACAATGCAATGCCACCACTATGAGAGTTATGATATTGTAACTTAACTGCTAGCAGCTTACCTACAATACCATTACTTAGATAGGCAATATCATGACTTTCAAGTCACATTATTGTAATATCATGACTGTCAAGTCATGGTATTGTAATATCTCTACTAGTGACTCACGATATTACAATATCACTAGTTAGAGAGTAGCGATGTTACAATATCACTACTAGTGAATCATGGGGTTACAATATCGCTATTATGAGTAGTGGTATTGTAATATAGCTATGGGATATATAGATAGATACAAGGTTAGTCCAAAAACATAGTTTAAACACAATATTGTGACTTAAAAGGAAAAACTCATAACTTCTAGAAAAATGGATTTTTGCTCAAATTTTCACTCTCTTGCTTCCACACTCTAAGATCCTGCATGACAATGATTATTAGGTTGATTTTAGGTTCTATTTAACCAAATTTGTGATGTTAGGTCCCACTAGGAATGCCATTATGTGATCAAGGAATCCAAGGAAGGTGGTTAGGTCTTATGTTAGCTCAAAATGAAATCAAATGAAAATGAACTCAAAATGAAAACTAACACACTAACAAACAAACATTACCTTGCCTAGATCAAAGAGGAAAACATGGTGAATGAGCAAAACATGACAAATCTCAACTAAAAATAAAGAAAACAAATATTCTTACTAAGTTTTGTTTGATTGGCTTGCTCGGATTATGCTCAAAAAGTCTTCATCAATGGAGTGTGGCTACCTTCATCTCCTCTTGGCACCATGTTTAGCTTGGCTTGATTGATGGCTTAGATTTCAAAAATTTGGCATTATAACATTAATTTCATGAGGCTTTGGAATGAATTGTGCATGATAACTTTACACTATCTAAGTTTTTTAATTTAATAGGCAAGGTCTGGTATTTATAGGCTTTTACAAATGACCAGAATGAATCTAAACCATCATTCTCAAGATGAAGATGTGTGGATAATAATCCATTCAATTTTTGAGGAAAAATTAAATAAATGACCTCATAAATATTTGGGATAGAGAGGAATTAAAGAATCATGGAAGGGCTTAATGAGGCATGGGAGTGCTTAATCATATATTTTATGAATTTATGGCCTAGGGATGCCTTCCCAAGAAATTATGTCACTTGATGATGTAGAAATTCATAATAAATTTCCAAAAATAAATATTCAACAAGTTTCATGTAAAATTAACTTAAGATCTTGATTCAAATTAATTACCCTTAAACATGATTAGTCAATTTTGGTGCAAATCTTGGTAATTGGTGCACAAATTAGTCAAATTGGTCAAAATTTCATATTATTAGCTTAAAATTTGATTATATTGGAATTAATATGTGATTTTAGATGTGTTGGATCTATTATCCCATTTAGATGTTGCCAACACAAAATAATAAAAGCACGTGTCTCATGCAATAAAATTTGGTAAAAAAGAGCAATCTAGAGCACCCATGTATGAAAAAATCATTTTGACTCAAAATGATCTGATCAAAATTAGTTATCTCATAAAATGCATTGCCCCATTTAGGGATACATTGGCCAAAATCAGCACTTGTATATGACAGGTTTACATCATTTAGCATGTTTTAGTATTTTTAGGCCAAATTGTGCATTTTGATAGAAATTGAACTAAAGCCTGGTTAGAGGTTATTGGTGGCCAATTTTAGGTGTCTACAACAATAAAATAAGAATTTCATGTAAGGGGGAAGAAATTATCTACTTCCCACATTTTTACTACAATACTGTTACTGGCATTTCAACATAATGATAATTTCCTGTGACTAACTCATAAAGATGATTGAATCCTTGAACGTAATAATTTGAACTTCCTCTTAGCAAAATCACTCTAATTCAGAGACGTTATCCACCATCCATTTTAATATTTAGAGTGAAACAGATATTCAATATGTTGGGGACCCTCAGGGCATATATCCATCATCCATTCCTATGCATAGAGTGAAAGAGACACCTCAATGTTTAATACCACCATGTCTAGTGGGTGAGGAAGGATGGGACTTACACCTATGCAAAAATTCCCCACCACGAGGACTTGGACCTATGTAAAATTCCCCACCATGATCCACTTAGTTATAATTTTCAAGCTACTTCTTCTCCCCTATACTCGCATGAAGTGACGGTTATGCACATAATAACACATGAAACTAGCACAAACAAACATCACAATCACTTGAAGAAACATCAATTGATCATGTAAGTGTAAAATCAATAAAATGAGACCAAGTAGTCGTAATAATGAAATCAAATCCAACAAAAAATCATCAACAAATTCCATGATCATCCTTTAGCTTGAAACATTTGATGTCAAGAATAAAATAATTTTGGTTTCCAAGTAATATAAAAAAAGCTCAAAAAATTTAAAATAAGTTCAGGAAGCACATTTAGAAATAATCATATCATAATATGATCACTATGTGGCTCTATAAACCACTTAAGGGGAGAAGGAATAAAGTAAGAGGGCATTGATGATCCACTATACATTTGGAGAATCAAACTACATCATAACATAGGGGATATGTTACACCATCCATTACTAATAAAAACTCGTATGGAGCTAATTACCACTTTTTCATGTTGAATTCATTATTGTTAGATTATGAGTAATAACATGTAGGAGGGTGCTACACCACTACCACTACATAAAATGATATAGTCAATTTTAAGAATAACATGTTTTAGGGTGTTATACCACTGCCACTACACAAAATGATATAGTCAAGTAACCGGTACCCCATGCCTCTTTAGAGGACATTCATACAATTAGTTTGTATTCACCACCTACCAAGGTGTGATTTGGCATTGAAATCAAGGCTTACCTACTTTAACATAAAAATTTAGATATAATGCCACCTACAATTAGGTCCCACCTATATGTACAAACATAATATTCATGGCAAAAGAGATGCAAGGTTATCATTTCAAGAGAAGGGCACCTCCATGGTCACCAATTTTTGATTTCTGCTAGCATGCAGTGCTATACAAGTGCCTAATGTAGTTAGCAACTTAATCTATCAATGGCAAAAATTTCTCATCATGAGAGAATTTATCAATACCAAATGCATTCATTCAAGGTTATTACCACATAAACTCATAGTAAATAATAATTATCAGCTCTTCTAAGCTTTCATTTATCCAATTAGCATTATTGTAAGTGTATATTTATCCATTCATTGATTTATCATCATAATATCAATAATGTGCAAGGTTAACTTAATCCATTTCATATACTTCATAGCTATAAAGATACCCTCATAAAAGTTTGAGGTTCACCCATAAACAACATCATAAGTCAGGCTATGCTTATAAATGCACCATAAGGCAATTAACAGCCTAAAGCTATTCAAATATAACATGCTCTTTTCACAAAAGAATAATTATGCAGAGACATACCTACTTCAATTATTTCATTAGAGATTTATCTTATTTCACTAACAAGATGCAAATTACCACTCAACTGGTTATCATAAGGCAATATTATATTTATACATAGAATAAGCCATAACCTTAATACTAGAGTTTTACCACATCCTGGTTCATTGAATGGTCCTAATGATCTAAACAATAAGTGATAATTTCTTTGACATTCCCACAATTTAAACATATATTATCAATTTATATAGGGAATTCATAATTTCAAAAGAGAGGTCATTAAAGCCTTTTCATAGATGTTAGTTCAATGAACAACATCTAAAATTTAGTTCCAACATTACAATGAACATAAATAATATTTTCAGTCCATCATTAATATAATAGCAACATAGATAAGTGCAATTATTCAAGCTAAGCACCATAACATACAAGCAACATGCACATTCTCATATATATATATATATATATATATATGTATGTATGTATACATAAATACATACATACATATCACCACATAATTTCAATTGAGAAGGACTACTATTCTTCCAACCATAACAACATATCATAGGCATTTTATACTTTGTCCTAATAGATTAGACAAAAATAAGAATCATAGGCATTATACAAAATTTGGTTCCCACAACCAGTCCATATCAAGACTTGAGTATCCCCTAATCAAGGTTCTTAGGATAATTTCATGCATAATGATCCATAACTCTGTAGTTGAAGAAAGCACCCCAGATAATGTCTTCTCTAAACTGTATTCATCGAGCCTTAGTATAATACATTTTATGGTATTCACTACCTCACTGCCCTACCACTCTATAGGTCTATCATGACTTATTTGAGGTAGACCAATGTTTATAGTGCCTTATTATAGAGTTTTAACTTTTCCATTCATTGCATTTGATTTGAGCCTTGTGTAAGGAGTTGGATTGTCTTAGAAGTAACCATTGGACTCTGCTAGAGCCACCATACATCAATATGGATTGGAAAAGAGAACATCCATGTATGAAGGCATGGGTTGGAAATTAGAATATTTGGTCTATCCAAGGAAAGAACATACACATGTCATTTTATGATTGGGTTTCAAGAAGGAGAAAATGCTTTTTTGAGGAAGATGGACCTCTTGGAAAAGGATTACATTCTTTGAACTTCAAATTTAAGAACTTGTGGGCCAATATAAAATAAGCAAAAATAAAAAGAGAGCCTAGAGAGGGAGAGCCTTGGCTATTAGAAACCTTCATAAAATATCCATGGAAGGGCCTAGATCATTTATCATATATCCTATTGATTTGAATATCCTGTTGTTTGACTAAATGAAGTTTGTATGATTCTTGATTGAGTTATTGTGTTTGAGAGGTGTAAGATAGTCAACTTCTTCTCTTTGTTATTTTCTTATGGTTGTTCTTGTGTCACCCATAGTGTAATTACCCCTTGTGTGGAAGTTCAAAGTTGAGACATTCCTCCATATTAGTTCTATCTTTTTGTATTTTTGTTTACTCTAATAGTAAGGATTATGGTGCAAGAATATTGATGTTTTGAAAGGTCACATTCTTCATGATGGAGGAAAGGGTAAGTCTCTCAATTTGGACATGTTGGTAGGTTGCCTAAGTCATGTCATGACTAATTATATAATATATCTTAGTGGTTATTTTTATAATGGGTCCTATCTTTATGATCCTCATGTTTTCTCTTTTATGCTTTATTCTTGTTAAAATAGATTCAAGGTTGGTATCTTCTTGACTTAGAGATGCTTGGGTTGTCACCTTGTGATTAGCCATCTCCTTAACCCCAAGACATATTAAATTCTTTTTTACTTTACTTACCTTGTACCATGATGTGAACATGCCTGGAGTTGGGAGTCTTGCTCAGGGGTGCCTAGAGCTATTGCTTGATGATGGCAAAAGGTTGGGAGGTGAGCCCACCTTTTATTGGACAAATTTGCACTTAGAACAAAGAAGAGTTCATCATCAACTATAGTTTACTCATGATTTGCTACTTTATATAACTAAACAAAAGCTAAAGATTAATAGTCTTAGCTAAACTTATTGTATTTATGTATCAATTATTGATTGTGGGTTGAGTGTGAGCCATTATTATTAAGCTACTAGATAAATTTTTAGTTTATTAATGCAGAGAATGATTTCATAGTCTACTTAGTATATAGGATTAATAGACCTCCTTGTGATGGATCCTTGTTGAAAATGGAATCCTTGTGGAGGTTTATATATTCATGACTAAATGGCCTTAATATTTAAACATATTTAAGTACTTCATATGAAATTCTTGTGTTAGCTTGATTCTTACACCTTGAGTTGTTTGTTTGGAGTTGCTTTTAAATGAATTATATTTATAAAGAATCTATGAAGGCATGTGATTTAGGTTGCCTATGCTTTGGATGATTAAGATATATGGTGTTCTACTTTTTATGAATCTTATTAGGTCAACCCATTCATAATATGGATTATGTTTAGCTAGTCTAGATCTTGTTGGCTAACCTTTGATAAGGAATAATCTAAGTAAGACAAATCATAAACAACTCTTAGAAATAGTGTTATTGAGAACCTCAATATGCCTTGGCCATAGATCTTCCTAGAGGGAATCTGTCAAGTAGGGAGAAAATCTTAGCATGTATGACTCTTTTAATAAAATGGTGAATATGATTTCTTTGTCAAAACTTATGGATAATTAGTCTAATAAATGATATTTTTATCTCCTCGTATATTCTATTATAATTTATATTATAGACCAAGCTTATCCATAACTAAGTGAATCTCAATTGAATGGTTGAGTGCTTTTTAGTAAGAATAAATGCATAATATGAATTTATAGTCTGAGTATTGGTTATTCTAATAAAGAAATTCCTTATGGAAGGATTTTGAATTAAATAATTGACCAATATTTCTACTTTAGACATTTCCTTTACCAAGAACCTCTTGTCTTTGGTTTATTGAGAATGGCCTTTGAGTTACTACTAAGAAGTTTGAACTTTTAGGAATGGACCAATCAAATCATAGTTGGAGTAGTAGTTTAAATGGATTTTTTGGCTAGATTGAATTGCCTTTGGATATTCTATAATCAACTAAACCAAAGAAAATACTGGTTAAGTGTCAAAAGACTATTGATCATTAAAGCTTTTGGTTTTACTGATATTAGATCCAAACTTTCTTGTGAGTTTTAATCGATTCATATTTTGGTCTTCAGACCTTTCTATGCTTCACCTTGACATTCAAATTCTAGATTTGCTAAGATATTTTTCACAAATTAATGGTTTACTGACTCTATTTGCCTTAGTCACATTTGAAAGGGTTTCAGGGGTTAACTAGTCCAATTTAGGCTTTTGCCTTAAGTTAAGTTGTCCTCATCAACTTAATTAATTCACCTAGACTTTACCTTACACCTTATGGATGGGATGGGTCTCTTCATGGATTTTTACTTAGATAATTCATGTGTTTTTTATAAGATAAACTAGATGATGTCACATGGCATCATTTCAAAAATGTTAGATACTTTTTCATTAGTCATTTATCACCCTAGAATTTTCTTTTGGATTATTTGCCTTAGTTGATTTCATGATATTTTGGTGATTAGTTTAGAAGAATCCATGTGTCACTATCCTATGAACCTGGGAGTGACATCAACATAGTTAGTTACATGATCAACACCAAGAAATTGAGTTAGTGGTATGTTACCATATGGTATCATCTCAATGACCTTGAGTCCTAAAAAAATTATACTAGGCATGAAACCTCTAGGTAAGTAGACTAGTGGTATGTTACCACCTAACACCATCCTAGTGACCCATGATCACATAGATAATCATATAGTGTGTAGCCTCCATGCAAGTGAGCTCACTAGATATTACCATGTAGAATCATTATGATGACCTAATCTACCATATATATATATATATAGAGTGTGAAGCCCATGCACAAGCAAGTAAGCAAAATGAATCCACATAGTCAAACCCCACTACTCCACTATTCTAGAGATGGTCATACTAGGCATGAATCCTATATCATAATCACACTACTCTATAGACCTAAAGAAGCCATGCTATCATTGTAGGATGGAATGCCAATGAGTTATCAAATTATCACTATGTGGAGCTTTTCACAAAGTCCCCTAATAAGTGATTGGTGGAAAGAGTGGCCTCAAGAGCCCAAAGGAAGCTAGCATTCATAGGGAACCCATTGAAGTGACCACATGGATCCTAACTACATCAATAGTGATTGAGGTCAATTTTGATTATTGTCTCAACATCATTTATATAGTTGTCATTTGGCATGAGCTATGAAAGGATTTTTAAATGTTGGTATTCAGACCTTTCTATGCTTCACCTTGACATTCAAATTCTATATTTGCTGAGCTATTTTTCATAAATTAATGGTTTAACTAACTCTATTTGCCTTAGTTACATTTGAAAGGGTTTTAGGATTTAACTAGTCTAATTTAGGCTTTTGCCTTAAGTTAGGTTATCCTCATCAACTTAATTAATTCACCTAGACTTTAACTTACACCTTATGGATGGGATGGGTCTTTTCATGGTTTTTTACTTAGTTAATTCATGTGTTTTTTAGAATATCATCTAGATGATGTCATGTGGTATCATCTAAAAAATGTTAGATACTTTTTCCTTTGTCATTTATCACCCTAAAATTTTATTTTGGATTATTAGACTTAATTTATTTCATGATATTTTGGTGATTGGTTTAGAGGAGTCCACATGTCACTATCCTACAAACCTGGGAGTGACATCAACATAGTTAGTTACATGATCAACACTAGGCAATTGGGCTAGTGGTATGTTACCATATGGTATCATCTCAATGACCTTGAGTCCTAAAAAAATTGTACTAGGCATGAAACCTCTAGGTAAGTAGACTAGTGGTATGTTACCACCTAGCACCATCCCAGTGACCCATGATCACATAGATAATCATATAGTGTGTAGCCTCCATGCAAGTGAGCTCACTAGATATTGCCATGTAGAATCATTATGATGACCTAATCTACTAGAGATATATATACATAGTGTGAAGACCATGCATAAGTAGGTAAGAAAAATGAATCTACATAGTCAAATCCCACTACTTCACTATTCTAGAGATGGTCATACTAGGCATGAATCCTATAGCATTATCACACTATTCTATAGAACCAAAGAAGCCATGCTATCCTTGTAGGATGGAATGATAATGAGTTATCAAATTATCACTATGTGGAGCTTTTCACAAGGTCACCTAATAAGTGATTTGTGGAAAGAGTGGCCCTGAGAGCCCAAAGGGAAGCTAACATTCATAAGGAACCCATTGAAGTGACCACATGGATCCTACCTACATCAATAGCGATTGAGGTCAATTTTGATTATCGTCTCAACATCATTTGTATAGTTGTCATTTGGCATGAGATATGAAAGGATTTTTGAATGTTGGGCCAAATGAATCAATATTGTGGGCTTCTAAATTAGTGGATTACATATGTATGAGCTTTTTGGTAGCTGTAAGATTATTGTTGAGATTATATTAGATTATGGTATCTATCTATGTTTGTTGGTGTTTTATTCATTATTATTATGTGTCATGCCTATCTTTTGGGGGAAAAAATGGGCATGACACCTCGACCTCAATCCTCCCTATATGTATAAATTATTAATATCTAGGCTTGGGAGGTTGAGCCATACTGGGGAGTTGGTGGAGTTAGTTGGTATGAGTTCTCTAAGTCATAACTGGTTAGTAGTTGGGAGAGTGGTCTAGAATGGTATCATGGTTGGTACCATATATATATAAAATTTCATGGTCCTAACACTATCCCTTTCTCATATTATTTTATACTCTAGACCAAGGGACCTTAGGGTGGTTATCTATCTATATATTTGGCACTTGAACCCCTATACAACTAGGATTGGGGGAAAGAACAACTATCCATATCCATAATAGGTGGAACCAATAAATGCCTCCTTAGAGTATAGATATATATGTAGGTCACCCTATATATATATGGGGTAGGGAATAATACCCTCTAGGCTAGGGTTGGAGGCAAGGAACTTTAGGTTAGGGCATATATTCCTAGTCTATAGTTATTCTATATGGATATAAGGTCATCTATATAATTAATCTATCTATCTATGGGGTGAGGGTACCAAAAAAATCTATATAATTAGGGTCAAGGGACCTTTAGTTGCAGATAATTATTCAATTCCCCTACCCCTAACCTATATAACTCTTCCCCCCTTTAGATAGAGAATTGAAGGCCTCCTCCACCTTTTCTATGTGTTAATGTATGTATTTTATTTTCATGTTTTATATTTTTTATTTTATAAGTAATTAGTATAAAGACATGTATGATATAAATGATCATATGACAAAAAATAAAAATTAATGTAAAATTTAAAGTAACATGTGATGAAAAGGTAAAAATAGAATGTAATGTAACATGTGATAAAGGAACAGGTCTTACAACAAATGATGTAGTACTGTGTTATTTGACTTTAGAAAGAAAGTTCACTCATATCTTTTTGAATCATTTATTTTTGTTAAACCATTTCAAATAAATTCATATTAGTTTGTCATATTATCTCCTCTTGTCACTGGAATATTCAATACTATCCTTCCAAGAAAAATCCTCTTCTGACATAATCCACTAAGGACTAATTTTCCTACTCACTAAAATAGGGACCCCTATGAGGAACCAAAAAATCAATATTGTTGGTAGTAGTAAATAGAATAGATATAATAAGGATAAATTAGCTAAGGGAAGGAAAGATGAGGCTTATCCTTCCCTCTACCCTATTCACCCAAGGGTGGTCAGGAAGAAGGACAAAAATAAATCATGTGATTCTTCTCCCCCAGAGAAGAGTAAAGGCAAGAAAGTTAATAGAAGTCTCTAGTTCCCTCGGGGTATTGAAAACCCTAAATTTTAAATCCACAAATTGAAATATATAGAAGTATGGAAGAGGGATAATGATTTGACTCATCTTCTAGAGGGATTCAAGTAGAAGTTAGTAGATTTCCATGATAATTTGTAGAAAATGGGTAGGTAGTTGGTGTCACTGATGGAACAATGAAATAATTTCAAGTAGGAAGTGGAAAGTTTAAGGGAAGGGATAGGGGACCCAAATATGGTGGAAGGAATTAAAATAAAGCTAGAGGGAACCCCAAATAGAAAAGGGAAATACATTCTTGCCATCACCCTAGGGAGCTCCAACCCCAAGAAAGGAAAAATGAGGGTGGAGAAGGACAAAGGCTTGGCCAAACATGGAAAAAAATTGGTGTAAGGCCATGAAAATCAAACTAAAGGTATGATAAGCAATAGTGTGAAGAAGAAGACAAGTGGAAATAAGAAATAGATCCACTCCAAATAAATATAACATGTGTTTTTATGTTTTGGTCTTATTTTCTGGTTCTTGTTTTGCTTTAATTTTGTCGACTCTTAGTGTCTAGTAGGCTGCATAGGCATGGTTACTTCTTGTTTTATCTTTAATACTTTTTATGCTAAACTATGTTTTTAGGTCCTTATAAAACCTAATTTTCACCTATAAAAATAAAATAAAAAATGATGTATGTGTTTAAGCTCATAGTAAGTAATAAGTAACACTACCCAATGATATGCATATAATTTGATTCATCAAAGTATAAAAAACATATAGTATGGGTTAATAACTTGTAGCTACCGAAGGAAATAATCCTTTTTTACTAAATTTGCATCTCAATTATACTGAAATGTTTTATTAAAATCAAACTCAATTGGATATGGGATGTTAGGTGATGATGCCTTGGCTCTTTCTATTCTCGAATGATATAATTAGTAATAGACTTTTATTTTTTCTCACACTTAAGTTTATTTTTAGATGTAATTATCCACCTTAGGATGATCTAATTTATTTTCAATTTTTATTTATCTTTAAATTAAATTTTTATTACCTTTGAAATCAAAATACATGTGATCAGGAGCCTCATCAAGTGTTGCATTTATAGATCATAGACAAGGATCTCCTAATATAGCATTGTATTTAAATAAAGTTTACATTGTATGCACGTAATAAGACATGTTCGGTGACCAATAGATATAATAAATTTAATGTGTCACATTATTACATGTGTTGGTAAATATGTCTTAGTCAAAGGTTCAACAACATATCTAAGTATCTCAATTAAATCCATACTACATATGTTAAATTGATTTTTATCATCAACCATAATTCTTTTTCATTGGTGTCCCTATATAAAAACATTAATGACCAACGGTTATAAATTTGAAATATAAATCTTTAGAAGATTATTGGGAATTATGATTAAATCATTGTTCTTATTAGGAATGGTTTTCATAGGAGACTTTTTCTTGAGTACTTATTTCCCTATAAATTATTTCTTTGGTATTTATTTCTTAGTAGATGACACACCATGTGGAGTATAATTATCAAAATTAGGAGATGTATTTGTGATACTAGGAAGTTCAATAATATCAATGTCACCTATCTCAATAAGATTATAATTTTTCCTTATAAGGCATAATATATATTATTTGAATGTCCATGAGTTATATGATATGCATAATAATATATATTTGTATATGTGTGGAATGAGATATGTCCTAATCTCTAATAAGTAGGAGTGTAATAAATTTCAAATCAAATATCATTCTCAATAATACACATGAACTATATTTTAGCTTGGGAAGTTTTTTTGATCCATTAAGAGAAGGCAAAGGACATTTGGTAGGTGTTACCATTTTCCTAATCAGTGGTAAATGTGTGATATTTTTAGGCTCTTGGATTTTAGGTGAAGAAGTAAAAATAAGAGTACAATTGTTATAATTAATCTTTACGATTATGAAATCTCATTTTCTAATATTTAATAACCTTATAACAAAGATATTTGAAATATTCACAAGTATAACAAATAAATTTATCTTTGAGGGATAGACAAGGGTTCTATAAAAAATGTATTATTTATGTAATTATTTTAGTTGATATATCAAATGGTGCTCATTATAATTAAATTGTAAAATATAATCATAAATGAGTTCATATTTTCCATGGTGAAGAAATGGGAGACACTCAAATGTAACACACGGTCCTTTATTATTGATGCATCTTGATAAAAATACCTCTTCTAACTCAAGATATTATGTAGAGAACCACTAGAAACTTTTTGTAACCAATTCAGACACTGATAAACTTCTAGGGAATTTTTTATGCAACGTTCTATCATTGGTATTATATTTTCCAAATGAAGCAATGAAGTACTTAAGATGCAAATAGGGATCACCACATCCATAAAATAATGAAAGTGTAGGCATTCTAAATCCATGGGGTAAATGTGAGTCAATGATCTAATGCACTATGGGTTGTACATATATAACATTAGAATTAGCCTAAGAAGCATATGAAATATATTATAGAGATCAAATTTGTACTTTTCTTTGTAATTTACTTATTGCATTCATTGTATCCAATTTTTTTTGGAAAGGAATAATATAAGTCTTAAGGGGCTCATTCAAGGTGTCTTACCCTAATTTTGGATTATATAACTCTAATTATGATATAAATTGAATTTAATTAAGATTATGAAATGTGAAAGTTAAGAATGAATTTGAATGTAAAATATAAAAATTGATTTGAAAAGTGACATGCGCTAAATATATAAATTACTAAAGAGATCAAGATAATTAGCTTTTCTAGTTCACTAACTGACTATGACTAAATTATGATAGAGGAAAGGGATTGAAATTAGGCATGTGAGTTATTTGGATCTAGGATTGAATATTTATACATGCATATTCACTAATGTTAGGATAGGGTAGTAATGTCAACAAATTTTATTGTAGGTTGGCATTATTGTCTTGAGTTACTTTAGATATTTGTGACCATATGGTTAGTTTGCATGTTTGTGATACCTTTGTGTGTGTGTTATTGTTAGGGTGTGGAGCTAAAAGCTTCAGTGATGCAAACACGGAGAAGGCCATTGGAGGGGTTGTTGAAGGTTGCTGAGCGTCAGAGCAATTGGCATCGGTCTGATTAGCCAACGTCGGTAGGACAGTGAAGAGAAGCAACTGACGTCAGTCATGGGTCAGCCGGCGTCGGTCACCTCCAAGCAGACAGGGACCGACGTCGGTCGCCTGTGTGGTTCGACTGCAAGCTTATTACGGGCAGTTAGCTAACGAACCAAGTGTTTGCATGATTAGAGCTATTTTTAGACTGAGAGCTGCGGATCTAATTATTGTAATTAGATGTCTAATTATTATTTGGATGAGATCTATATAATAGACTCATGGTTGTATTGGAAAAGTGTTCTAGTTTGAGTTGAGCAAAGTTAGCTCCTTCTGTGTGTGAGGTGAGCAAGGGTGTTCCTCCTAGTTCCACAGCAGTACCTAGGTGGGTGCTGGTTTTGGAGAGTCAGCAGGATTCTTCAGGTGTGTAGGATCTTGGTCACAGGTGTATGGCCTATATAGGAGATCTACATGGTAAGTAAGATCATTGATCTGTAGGTGTATGTGTGTGCAAGGTCAAGGTTCACAGGTGTGCAGAACCAGGTTGATTTGCAGGTGTGTAGGATCATATAGGACAGCAACACAACAGGGAGCAAAATCAGGCAGGATCTACTTGGAGTACAGGATTATACTCGGATAGAGCAAAGAGGAAGGCAAGGGAGTTCCTTCCATAAGTATGGTTTGTTGAATTGCAGATTGTTTCAGGTTCATGGGAGATCTACTTGAAGTACCTTGAGTACTTGTGGAGTACGTGGAGTACTTGTGGAGTGCGTGGAGCACTTGTGGTGTGTGTGGAGCACAGGAGGTGAACACCAACTCTGTATTTGAGTTGGGTGTTGGGACCTGAGAGGGAGAGCTTTGGGGAGAATATTTATTATTCACTTGAGGTGTGGGAAACCTCTATAAAGTGGTGGAGAAGAAGTGGCATCTTCTTTATTGTATTCTTTTCTGTAAAGTGTTAATACAAGTTGTGTATTGTCTCTCATATCATGTGTTATTCTGAATTCTAGTTACTTGGTGAATCTAGTTAATTTTTGCATATTAATTTGCTTGGTTTGGTAATCATATTGTGCTCTTTTGGTGGAGCAAGATCCTGACAGTTATCTTGATGCCTAACTATGTGTACAATTCCATAATCAATCTTATTCTCCTTAAAACCCTAGGTCCACTTGTGAAGGTATAAAACCTATAAAAACTTGGGAAGTATAATGGATTGAGATTATCCCAATCACCCATGTTGATGATTGATCACTAAATATGTATCCAATATTCCAAAGATGGATTTTAATCCACATGTAGTTCTTCCCCTTAATATAAATGTATAATTATGTTCATTTGATATATGAATGCATCTAGAATTTGGGTTTCAATACTTGAAAATATTCACCCTTGAATTGAATTAGTGTGCTTTATACTTGGATTATGACTTCTCCTAGTGACTAATTTTTGTTTTGATAAGAATAGGGTAGTTTTTCTCAGTGTACAATAGTTATATATGCTTGATAGATAGGTTACAAGTGAGTAACAAATATGGGTTTGATTTTTATTTATATGAGTCCATTTGGGTAATCTCCCATGGTAGTGACACACTGTAAAAATAGGCCAACCCATATAAATGATTTAGATTCAAAAATCAGTCATTGATGGGTAAGGGATATTAATGTCACCCTTAGGATAGTTTTATTTATGAACCTATCTAAGCCTAAGATTAATGTCTAGGAGACAAGAATGCATATCTAATGATATAGATATGTCTAAGTAAGATATTTCATTAGTTTGATAAATAATGAGAAGTGCTTATAGGTGATTTATAGTAAAATAAAAGGGTTAAACTCATAGAAATTAGGTGGATGTGAGAGAATGGAATTTAAGAGAAATATATGTGTGCATAAGTCATAATGGTGAAGGTAGATAAAACATGACATAGTCAAGTGTCTTATATCATATTTTAGTATATATAAGTGCCCCCTTTTTACTATAGTATTGAAATTCAATAAAATTGATATGATATAGTAAAATGATAAAGTATATATAAGTGTGTACAACACACTTTATATTTGAGAGATGGATTCAAATGTAAAGCTTTGATCCATGTAAACCTATAATGAAAGTGTAGTAGTCAAAGTCCATATGTGAAATATGAAATCTTAAATTGAAAAAATAGACTTAAGAGTAAGGAAGGAGTACACTTTTATGTGGGTGAAACCTTATTACCCTATAAATTTTTAGATATGATGCTTCATTCTTGAAGCATTGGAGAATGGTTCCTTGTGTTGAAGTATTAGATAATTTAGGGTGATCAAGCCCAATTTTTTTGTAACTATTCAAGCCCTTAGGTTGGGAAGATAATTCCCCAACCCTCATGGTTAGGGAGTAGTGTTAATATTTTTGAGAATTGTTGAACCTCAACTACACTAACTCAAATATTTAATCTACCTATGATATTAAACCTTAAGATGGTAAGGTGGGAGCCACATAATGGGTTCACTATGAGTAATACCATTATTTTTTAGCATCTCTAATTCCCAATGTATATTACTTTAAAAAAGCAAAGTAACTACTATAAATGGACTTATAGATTCAAGGTTGTTCGCTACCTGATACCATTGATGTGTTTTATAAATAAATAATTTAAATAGTACTCAGTGAAAAAATTATAAATGTGCATAAGAAAGTACCATACTTTACTAAATCTATGCCAAATCTAAACTAACATAGTGTATATTTGCATGAAGAAGCATCATGCCTTATTGGATTTAAGCCAACTTATATTTATAATAGTATTTAGGTGCATGAGATAGTATCATGCCCCAATAAATTAGTGTCAATTGATATATAATGTTATGCATTTATATGATAAATATGAGAACATTTATCTCAAATGTATCTATATGTGAAAATATGTAATTTAAGCTCTTATAAACCATGTGCATTTACATGGCATATGCACTCAAGTACATTTGAATCTATATTTTGTAACTTATGTCTCTATAAAGAGAGTGCATATGCATGGCATAAATCCCTAAAATATATACTAATATTTAAATATATATCTAATATCTGAACCAATCTAATATTTGAACATTCTAAATATTTCAAATATACACTATGTTCCAAAAATGTAATTTTTTGGTTCGTGGAGGCTTGTATCTCTATGAAAAACCCACTAATATTCCCCCCTTTTGAGGTGAAATATGTCACATGCAAGTCAATCATACCAAAACAAGAATTAACTATACCATGTCATGTATAAATATGTAATCATGTAGAATCATATCAACATGTAGAGAGTATGCCACCATTATAATATATATATCATCATGGCATGCATGTATCATAACTAAGTCATGTCAAGATATATGTATTAATTAAGCATGTAGTAGTAATCATCACTAATATAATAACTAAATAAGACTATGTAGTAAGAAAGTACATGATATATATCATGGCACCATATATAAATAGGGATATTCATGATATGAGTCATAACACCTACAATCTCAACAAGTTCAGTCAATATTAGTAGATTAATTCACTCATAAGCATGTAAAATCATATATAATATGAAGGGTTGAAATTAAGGGACATTAATGTCAAAAATAATTGAAAAATTAATGTCACATACATAAGGCCAAGGGCCACTTGTAAGGGACTAAATATTGAAATATAAAGCCTTAGTTTCATAAGGAATAATCCATAAGGGGACCTACTATTTTTATAGTTATATACAATATACAGATTCACCAATATGTTTTAATATAATTTAGATTGTAAAACTCTAATTGATATATAAATTTGAAAGTAATTTAGATTATGGAATATGACAATTAAGAATGAATTTGAATGTAAAATATTAAAGTTGATTCGACAAATGGCATGTGATAAATATATAAATTACTTAAGATATCAAGATACTTATCTTTTCTAGTTCATTGAATGATTGTAACTAACTTCTAAAAATGGATTAGGATTAGAAACAAGCAAGTGGGTCACTCAGATCTGGGACTAATTGTCTATACATACACGATCACTAATGTTAGGCTTGGGTAAAAATGTTGATGAAATTGATTGTAGGTTGATGTTACTATTATAGGTTACTTTGTATACGTATTAGTATACACTCAATTAAACCTATTTTAATACCTATGTGTGTGTAATATTGGCACCTATATATGTGATAAATTCTAGAAATTAATCTCTTTATTAAAACCATAGGTCCATTGATGAGGGATAAACCTATAAAAATTTAGGGGGTGTAATGGATTGAGTTTACCCCAATCAATCCTATTGATTATTGATTATTTCTTACATATCTAATATTATAAATAAGGAGTCAATCTACATGTAGTTCTTCCACTTAATGTGAATGTGTGATTATGATCCTTTTTTATATGAATACACCTATAACCTAGCTTTAAATACTTGAAAATATTAGCTCATAACTTGGCCCAGTGTGCTTCAAACTTGGTTGATGACTACTCCTAGTGACTGATTTGTGATTTGGGAAGAATAGGGTAGTTTTTCATTATGTGAAGTAGTGTATAAATTTTTGATACATAAGTTTCAAGTGCATAACAAATATGGGTTTGATTTGTATTTATATGAGTCCATTTAGGTAATTTATCATGCCACTAACATGGTATGAAAATGGGTTGACCCATAGGAATGATTAAGATTTGAAAAATATTCATTCTTAGGAGAGGGATAATAATGTTACCCTCATGATATTTTCATCAGAGAAATTATTTGAGCATAATGTTAGTGTCTAGGAGATAGTAAAATGGATTTGATGATATATATATGTTTGAGTAATATATTTAGTTAGTTTGACACAATCTAAGAGGTTATTTTAGGTAACTAACAATAAATCAAGAGGGTCAGACTCATAGTAAGCATGTGGATGTGAGATAATGGAGAATATAAGGCATATATGTGAGCATAAGTAATATATGGTGAATTTAGGTTAAAATTAAAATTTTAGGTTTTAATAACATATTTTAGTATCTACACAAGGGTTAAATCTTATCATTGATAGTAAACATGGGAAAACTATTAGAAATTGGTTTGGAATACACATAATAATCATAAATCCTAGAATATAAATTAAAAAAAACACAATCCCTATGAGGATTTATTTAAGAATCATTTTCATTAGTCACTTCATTTAAAAAATCACAATTTTATTAGAAAAAGAAATATTGTTGTCTTATGAATCTGATGGTCACTTGACATAGGATGGGTTCATTGCTTCACTAGATACTATCAAATATGACCAAGATGGAATAAAATACCTATTTAATATGCACCTATATAACTATAAAATATCTCTACTAGTGTTGAATATGTACTTCATTTAATTTATAGATATGTGTCTTTCTAAACAAGTGTGTAGAGTGATGTTGTATAATATTGTGTAGTTACTTTTTATAAGTTATGAAAAGAATGTAAAATTTTATTTTCTATAATTTTTTAACCTAATTCATGAAAAATATTATAATAGGAAATATAAAACAATAAAATGTTTAGTTAACTCAAATAAACTTCAAGGAATTTTAGGTCCATATCATGTATACTAGAATCAATCCAATGTAGTTCTAGTATAGTGTGAAAGGAATAATGAGACTAAGAGCTATGCCTTATCTCCCTAAGTAAAATAAAACTACATGACATTTTCATATTCCTTATTTTGGTATAATATGCATCTCAAACTTGTTTCAATCCTTTAGATTATAAATAAATCCTTATAGAGTGTTCCTAGACTTGAAATGCTCAATGATTCCTCTTGATACTTGTTATTAAAATTCCTCTAGGATGTATTGTATTTATAATCTTATAAAATTAAAATTAGGTGCCTATTGGTAAGCAAGATAACACAAGGAAATATAAAAAATCCAAAAAAATAGGGCCACATAAGCTAAAGGAAAAGAAATGGTGTAAAGGGCCTAATAAAATAATAATAATGTATTCAACTACTCATTAAACCTATATTGGGTATATTTTATAAATTGTAAAATATACCCTAAGAAATAAAACAATAGAAATTTGAAGGAATAAGAAGAGAGAATAGAGAGTAAGGGATCCCAAAGATTATAAAAATATGAGAGAAATGAAATAAAAGAATGAAAATAAACATAGTCATAGAGAGAATATATATATATATATATATATATATATATATATATATATATATATATATATATATATATATATATATATATATATATATATATATAGAGAGAGAGAGAGAGAGAGAGAGAGAGAGAGATAAAAGACAAAAAAAATTTCCAATAGGTACCAAAGTCAATTGATAGACCATATGTACAAAAATACACTAAAAACATTTAAATAATAACATTTTACCAAAATTATGTGTCTACACATCAATATTAGACCATGTAAAGTCATATTTAGGATTTGCCTTATTTTTATCTCAAAAATACATACATATCCTAATACCCCTAGTTGATTTTCTAGATAGCATAATGTTATAAATCCATTCAAAGTAATCAACAGGTTTAACAAAACCTACATCAATAAAATTTTGGATTTCTTCCTTAACTAACATATCTACCTTATATTCATGTTAAATTTTTTTTATCTAGAGGTTTGACATCCAAATTTACATCAAGTTTTTGTAATACAATAAAATGTCATAACCCCAAAATTTTGAGTTTTCAAAAACCCTACTTTAAGGAAGTCATGCCCACAAAAACCAATACACAAGTCAATTAGTGACTAAAGTATTTTCACAACTAAATTTCATAATGTAAAAATAAATCATAGTTTAGAATGAGCCATGATAGAAAATGAAGTATCTATTAATATTAAAACATAATTACTGAGTGCTTAATATAATGAATGAAGCCTTTTAATTACAACTAAACACTAACATTGACCACTTAACTAAGAAGAACAGGAAGACATTCACTCATAAATTTTGAACTCCATGTTAGTCTTCCAAACTTGAACACATGTTAAACTTATGTGAAGTCATGGGTGACAACCATAGTTATAACCACATCCTAAACCACCTAAATCACTAGTTTATTTCATTCAGACATAGAAATATTAAGTATCTTATGAACACTAACTATTTTTAACAAATTGACAGAATTTTGTTACACCAAACCACTCAAAAATCCATAATTATTTGCCTTGATTGGATCATATTCAAACTTCATAGTCTCTTATACATCTTAAATTCCACCCATGAGATCTTATTAGGCCCTATGACCCCTTATGTATCCTCGAGACTTAAATATCCTATCTATAAGACAAAATAATTTATAGAAGAAACCACATCAAATAACTACCTAATAAATATGAGTAGAACCCTACAAAACTCTAGTGTATTTACTAATGATCTTGATGGGTCTATAAATCCATACATCATCTCTTCTCATTTAGTACATAATAAAAACAACTTAGTAAAGATAGACCTTACT
Source organism: Torreya grandis (assembly GCA_037957365.1). Taxonomy (NCBI): domain Eukaryota; kingdom Viridiplantae; phylum Streptophyta; class Pinopsida; order Cupressales; family Taxaceae; genus Torreya; species Torreya grandis. The sequence continues at coordinate 1,758,750 of JARHVA010000530.1, forward strand.
AATATCCAAGCATACCCTTGCACTGATAGTAACTACAACCATGACCTATACTTTTAGATGTTTATTGAATCAACATATTATTAGTCATGAAATTAAATATCACAAAGGATCACAACCTAAATTAATATTGTAAATACAAGTCTAATAATGATATACAAAAATGAAGGCAATAAAAAAATTATAAGGCAGGTGTAAACGTCTGGGTAGAGAGATCTCACTGGAGCGGTGATGTCATATGAGTGGGTATAGAGATCAACCCTTTGATGAACCTTACTTCACCTCTTTCTGGGATTTTCCAAGGCTAGCCTCAAATATTTTTTTCATCTAGGTCTTCTCTCAAGTTTTTGAGATGTTAGTGATAAGAGCAGCTACACTCAAGAAGAAGTCAATCATAGGGTTCAGCTTTTAGACTATTGCAAAAGCAAGTTTGAGCTTAGAGTCATTAGTGGGTGAGGATCTATATCTTAAACTATAGTTTTTATCCATGGTTGAGTTATAAGGGCATATTGGTAAAGAAGGAGATAGTTAGAAGACCCTAACTAGGTCAGTTTCTAAGGTTAGGGCTTCCCTGGATTGTGTTAAAATGGATCAATCATGGGTTTTGAAACCCTTAAAGGTAAAATTTGAAGGTAAAGCTCTAGAGGAGATTTATGAAAGTGAAGAAGGGTATTTAGAGAGGGACTTAATCTATCACTTTAACATATTTTGGTCATCTTTTTTGGATCTACATAAATGACTTTTGATTTCTTGACATCTGTTGTTAATAGGCGAGTTAGAAATTTACCCTTGTGTGAAAGGATTTTTTGTAGTATATTTTGATAATTTTATTGATTGAAATAAGATCCTTCAATCAAAATCTTGGCAAATGAATAATCACTTTCTTTTGTTGAAACAATGGTTCCTTGATTTTAACCCATTAATTGAAAATCTTCCCATTCGTCCAATTTGGGTAAGGCTTCTATATCTTCCTCTTAAATTCTAGAATAAATCTAGACTTTTAGTTATCAATAAGCTTTGGGGGAATTACTTTGATTAATTTTTCTAGAACAACTTTTGATAGAATGTTTGTTTGTTTAGATATCTCGTAGGTTTTACTAGATAGGATTGATTTAAAAGTTAATGAGAGGTGATGTTCATAATCCATTAATTTTGAGGGAATACCTTTCAGATGTATAAATTGATTTCAATTGGGTCATGTTTCAGCTTCTTGTACCAAAACCAAGAGAAAATTAGCCTCTTCTTGGTGGAAGGAGATTAAAGAAGAGCTTCTAACTATCATTTTGGGTAACAATCAAGAATTATTTTTAGGTAAAATAGTAGTCTTTTTCAAAAAAATTAGATTCAACTAAGATCTCTTCTTTGAATTCTAAGATCATAATATCTATTGAGAAAAGAGAAAGGGGCCTAAACAATAAAAAGAGAATAGATAATGGAAATTCTAAAAGCTTAGGAGGAGTGAAAAATTGGGCTTTAGACAATTTGAGTAATCAAGAAGAATGGATAGTAGTCAGAAATAGAAATAAAGGCTACATTTTTCCAAAATCTCTTGAAGGACTTCAGGTTCTCAAGGTTGATGGAAGATAACATAACATCAATTTTTGGATTTAGTTTATTTTTATGGTCTAAAATTAATTATCAAAACTTTCAAAATTTTGTCACTTTTGTTTTTTGTTTGTCAAATGCTTTGGTGGCTAATTTGCTAAGCCAGACATCTTTTGATTTTTTAGAGTCTTATGTTTAAGGTCCTAGGACCCATTTTTTCCTGAGTATCAAACAAAAAAAATGATATAGAAAAAAAACCCAAGGTTTACTAACCAAGTTATTCAATGTACCATCCAAGCTTACCATTGTTTCCTACTTAACCAATATGGAATTTCAAACACTTATTCATTTCCACTCAAATTTCATAATAATGTACTGAAATAGATATGGGAGAAAACTAAACCATAGGTTTATAAAAGAAAAGATTATAAATTTCTGTATTTGATACTTAAATTCCCATAATAGCATAAATATACCAAGGATTTATCATCTAACTCATGAGAACCAATAATGCATAAGATCCATCAATATTTGAATTAATGTTTTGGGAGAGAGAAATAATGACCCATAATATACCCAACGTATAACACAAACACATATCTCAAATTACGTATGATTGGATTTACATTCAAATAGTAATATTTAAAGGATCTAAGTCATTACCATATTATTATTATTAGTTGACTTAATGATTCCTCATGACCTCATAGATTGTTAAAGCAATATGAAGTTAGAACATTAGGTCATTACCATCAATTTGAGTTCCCAAGATATTTCACACAAATTTTCTAGGAAAATCAATCTTAATAAATAATTACTCATATTTAAAAATAATTCAATCTTATATATGACATTATATAAATAATTAGTTGCACCATGTATAAATCATTACATCTATATGCATAGAACAACTCAAAAGTTAACTCTTAAGTGATAAATACAAGATTACTTCAATTATAATTCATTACACATTCACATCCTAATAATAGGAACTCAATAACGAGTTTATAAATTACCCTTGGGGCAAACATCAAACATGACCAAATTATAATCCACAATAATTTAAGGAATATTATTGAAGCTTATATAAATATAGTAATAGATACCTTAACCTCATCAACATTTACCCAATGTTATTGAAGTAAAAAATAATGGATTCATTTCAAATAAGATCAACCAATTCTGAGTAGTAATAAAAATAACCAATTTATAAATGAACTATAATATCAATCCTATATATTGATATTGTACAAATTTACCATACACAACCAACTCATTTCAATAACCACTACAACCTTAGAATTCATATACTTTTTATAAAACCAAGATTTCATTTATTACTTATTGTTATGCATCTAAATGAAGAGTTAATTCAATTCCTTTTTGAAGTGCATACACATCTATCTAAATATTAGTAGGTTGATACTCAAACATAAGTCCATGCTATAAAGATCCATAAACACTCATAAATGAATTCAAAAATTACCATTCATAAACCTAAAGGAGGCTTAGTGATTCAAATAACACAAGTCACATAATATATTTCCATATTAAACATTTTGCATAAAGAATAATGGATCACTTAAACTTCCTTTTCACTATGCAACCAAGATAGACTCACAACCAAGTCATAATACAGGTATGTTTAAGAGTGGACACTCATCCTTACTACCATTCGAGACTATGACTCATCTCATTAATCAAAGACAAAATCCATATTTAATCATAGTAAGGAATGACAATAACTATTTTCAAATGAAAGCCTAAATCTAGAATTATATATGAACTAAGTAATTGAGATTCATGATATTTTAATAAATTAACTAATCCCTTTTTATCTAATTCAAACAATAAATACAATTTAATGGCAATACACCAATACTTAGAACAATAACTTTAAGCTATAATTTCCAACTTTCTATTGATCAAAATAGATTAAGGGAAAGTAATACATCGACCAACAAAGATTAACTATGGTCTGGCTCTTATACAAGAATCATTTATAGACCCTATGTGAAATGTTTTAAACATAAATCATTTAATTCTCAAAACCATTCTACATTATTCAATCAATGAATATACACAATGAAATGAATGAATAAGTAATACAAGAGACAAACTATTTATTCCATAAAATATCGATATTATCTTAATGGAAAACTCTAAAATAATATAAGAAAATTAGTTGATACAATCATATAAACTTTGACATACTAAATCCATAATATTTTACAAGAATGTGCTACAAATATAATAATCAACCAATCTCATTCACCACTGACTGAGTCCAAATAGTGAAGGTCATGCATGCAAACCCATCATATTATGAAAGATAAGCCCAACCATCGATAGGTATCTCTATCCACCCAAATAATTGGTTATTAGTGGAAGCCACTACCTAATGATAAACTTGTAGCACCCATATAATTCAATAAGCATGATGCAATAGTGTCCCAAGTTAAACATAAGTTTATTTTAGGCAACCAAAGATCAAAGCAAAGCACAAAATAAGATCCCTAAAGTCCATTCTAGCCAAGATTGACTCAATACACATGGATGAAGCATAAAAAATAAAAAATAATCATCCAAAAAGGTCCATGGTCCAAAACCCAAAACATAACCAAAATAATCTAAGAAACATAAAACACAAAACTTAACCAATAAAGCAACTAAAACTATTTTTTTTAGCATTTGAGTTTACCCATATGCCATCTATGGGAGAAGTATCCTCATGGTATCACCTATAGGGTTTCCTTAATCAATTATTAAAGACATAAAACAAATCCTCAAAATGCATTTACTTGGTTTTAAGACACAATGTGTTACCAGAAAGGGCTCAGCCACCAAGCTTTTGTGATTTCTCTTGTCCTCTTTCAACCACCTTTCTTCATTCCTCTTTTATTTTATACTACATTTTATTTTTGTTGAAGTTCTAGTTGGTATAAATATTTGTTATATTAAATGAAACTTCCACCTTAAAATGTCACACAAATATTTTTCATTCATAAAGTCAAATTCAAAACTATCGACCTCTTGCATGCAAACCCTAAAACTAACATGCACCATCTACCAAGCCATTAAGTGGATTGACAAAATGATTAACCCTAATCAATTATGCCAATAGTCAAACACCAAATACTTTCATGGTTTAGTTATTTAACCATGGTGATTAACATGCCATCACACTAAGTCCCTTAAACTTTGGTTTGATTTAAGTAATACCATCACCTTGAACCTCTAAGCTTTAGTCATTCATTGGATTAACTCCTTCCACCTTATTCATTTCATGGATTATTACCAATTGTCTAATACCTTAGTTATTTTAAGAATGAAATACTCATTTAATTACCTCAATCTAAGCATGGACATATAAATTTATGGTGTTGACCTTTCTTACTTTCATGGTAACCATTTATAATTACCATTCAGCCTTGAATTGGTCTCAAAACAAGGAATAGTAGAATGTATCAAAGGTCTTATGACCTATATTCAAATTCCAACTACATCAAACATTATGATAACTTGTCACATTGGTGTTACAACAAACACGTTCTCATTCCAATGTGTGTTCGGTTGCTCAAAATGATAAAAAATAAAGAAAAAAACAAACTAAAATAGTAAAGGAGTTCAACCAACAAAAGACTAATACACAAGGCATATAAACATAGCTCATGATTGACAATTAAAAGGACTTAAACTTGGTGGTGATTCATGCTTAAGTTTTAACTACATAATTCACTTTTATCATTCCACACTAGCTTCTAGAACCAACCTACGCTTATCTATAATAAACCTATAACCAAACCAGTTGGGTCCAACACATTCCATTACTCAATATTACACATGGGGAACCTCTTATTTTAGCATTTCTATTATCCTTTTAATGTTCTAGCATACTAGTTAACTTCATCCTATAAGTTCCACTCAATTTACATAGGTTGGGTTTCATTTTGATCTCTAAGTCATGTGCCAAGTCTATTTTGATGATGTTAACATAGATTCACTTGGTACTTCATCCATGATGATTAGATAAACCTGGTTATGAGTTCAAACAATAAGAATTGACATTTTGAAGTGTTCTAAATGATTTAGGCCTTATGCATCATTGAGTGACACACTTCATGGAATTTTAGGGTTAATTCAAGTATAATTTCTTATATAATCATTAGACTGCCCTAGAAGCATCTACCTTTAATATTCATAACTAATTCATATTATTTATCTTTTATTCAAATGATTTTGTGTTGAAAGCATTGGTTTCATTCTTCATAGTTGAGATTTTCAATTGTATTATGATCTTTATTCACCCTAATCGGTTCAAACTCTGGATTGAATAATCATATTAGCCAATTAGGAACATTCATTTAGATGTAAAATAAATTTATTTTACTCAGATTTATGCTTATTTGGTTTAGTCTTTGTCAAAATTAGGCTTTATTTAAGTTTTCACATTTTCATTACTTGGATTGAAACTAGTTTTGCACTTATCATGGTTAAGTCTGAGTCATTATATGCTTTGGTCGGGCCTCATTTTTCTTAGATGGATTTTTTTTTGACTAACATGATAATCAATTCTTAAGTCTCCTTTTGTTTTATAACTCAAGTCTTCAGTGAATCAAATATTCATCTTTTGATAATTCATAACGTAGTATAATAGTCTAGATCTCTTAGAGCCATTAATATTTGCCATGTGTATCAATCTCATGTACTCAAGATTTAACAGTTACAAAGTATGCAACTCATAATTCCTCTATCAACCTAACTTATCAAGATTATGACAAGTATCACAATCCCAGGCATTCATATTTTGGGAGGTAAGAAACACATGGTTCACCAAGTTCTCTATAGACTTGACTTACTGAGATTATGACAAGTGTCAAAATATTAATCATTTAGGGCTCAGGGAAGTAGAGTAGATCATAATTTAGGTCTATCAATCCCCAACCTTCTGAGATTACACCACATGGCATAAATTGAGATAGTTGGGGTCTGGAAGGAGGTAGTCCACATTTTAATAGTCCTAAATACCTGAGACATATAGGCCATCCTTATGTCCTCAGATTGGCCTATGAAGTATACAAATTTAGTTCCATCATTAAATATTGGTTGAACCCATAACTACTATGATTACAACACATGGTTGCATCATAGGTAGTTTGAGACTCATAAATTTGACACAGATGACTATCATCAATGACCTTCAAGCTTGAAGGCCTGGGATGTTACCACATGGTGAAATCCCATGTAGTCAGAGCTTGAAGAGAGATGTGAACAAAGGAAACATCTTGAGGATTAAAGAAACATTGGATGAATGACAAGTGGAAAGACCTAACGAGAGTGATGAAAAATACAACAAATCTCAAGTGAATGGTAGATGACATCAGCAGATAGTGAGCCCAAAGTTGATGGCCAAGAAAAGAAGAAGAGTGGCTAGATGATGATTTGATTATGTTTCATTATAATAGCTAAGCAGGTTCAAATCCAAATATGAATTCTTGGTCAATTGTAGAGCTTAAAGGTCAAATTGCCAAAAAGTGGATCTAATTATCAATCATAATAATGCACAACTATGAAGGTAACTACAATACATAGACCTAAGCTTAGACAATATAAATCATCAACTTGGTTGAGAAGTCCTATGATTCAAAAGTCTCTTAAATTATTCAAAATAAGGGAGTGATCATGAAGGTGGCAATGGACAAAGAATTAGTATAAATTTAGGTAGAGGCATAAGCTGAGATCAAAATATTGTTCATAGCTTCAAGATAAAATTGACTCAATGGATAGAGATATCAATGAGTTCACTAAGAGGAGTTATTGGAACCAAATTTTCCCTCTTATGGATCCCTATTAAGGGATTTATATTATACTCAGTCTAATTACCAGACTCAATGAGCCCAGTATTTTTATTTATTATCACTACCTCCTTATGTTAAGATTGGGTAATTTTTTCACCTGCTACCTTCCTTGGATATGGTAACCATTCCTCAAGATCACTCTCTAGAATTAAACCCTAATTCTTTGTCACCTATCACCACCATAGTAGGCCTCTATCCTACCATCAAAAGTTGATAAGGTATAAATTTGAAACCAAATGCATATATTTTTAGAATTAGAAAAATCCAATATTCTAATTTTTCCTAACCATCAATATATGATTAAGACATATCTTATTGATACGTAATTTATGATATCATGCAGATAAGCATAGTAAATTGAGAATGGACAAATATAATATAAGGACCAATATCTCAATCATTGGGATTAATCAAAAATGAGGTGGATACTTATCATTGGGTTATTCAATGGTTAGTAGAAGAAATTAAATATCACAGAGTGCTTATTGTTCATTAAAGATTGGAGTCCATTGGAGGTTGAATCCACTTTCATCATAAAATTAGTATTTGAAATTGTGCCATGACTATATAGGTATTATCTTCTTGCTTCTTGATGTGTTATCATAAAAGACTTATCTCTAATAATTTATTTTATTTAATGTTTTTATCAAGAGCATTTGGTTTATGGTTGTGCATCATAGCCATGATGGATTAGCCATGTCTATAAGAGAAACATTGTTTGCCATTGTAAAGTTTGACACATTTGAGTACTAAAACTTTGTTGAGATTGAGCCAAGATTTCACTTACCCTTCATACTAGTTTTATCTTGATAGTTTATTAAATATATTGATTTGATAGTAATATATGCAAATAATTTTTTTGATGTTGTTAGTGTACAAGTGGATGTATAATTAGATTATGTAGTAGTTGATTTAATTGGATTTTAGAGCTTATTATAGTTATTTTTTAAGATTATATTGGTCATGGTGTGAAAATAGCTACAGGATTATGTATTAGCATTCTTTTGAATAGAGTTATATAAATCATGTTCACATAATTTTATTTTGAGTTTTTCTCATTATGGTGTTTTAGTTTGTGCAATAGCTAGACTTGATGTCCAATTATTTGATGATTGCCCAAACTAATCTAATTTTTGAGTACTAGAAGGCATGTCTCAATAAATAAATTAATATCTTTTCTACCTTACTCTCTCCCTCTCTTTTTATATTTTTTTAATGAGAAATGATTTACCCATTACATTGTAAATAGTCCATTTGTAGAGGAAACCAACCATGAGATACTAAATATCCTAAGGAAATCAATTAAAATTTCATTGGAAAAAATCATAGCCTACCCATGCTATATCATTTGGAGTTTATTGGCCCTTGTATCACCAACAAGTTCCAAAAATAATGGGATTATTTATCCCATGAGTTTTTGACTACTTTTATTCACTCAAATCAATTAGTTCCTAATTTAACTATTTTGGAAATTAATGTAAAACCCTAAGTAGATAAAATAGTTGAGTATATAATTCAGGGATTTAAATACTACAACATTAATAACCTTTAATTTGTACAATAATTGATTTGTTTGTTTAGTGTATAAATAGAAATGAATTACAAAGGATGTACTTAGCTAGAAAATATGACTGAAATAAACAAGTTGAAGGTTGGAAAGTGATGTAAAAACTAGTCAGAGTGTCATCAGACAAAACTAAGTGTCAAAACCCTTTTTAGATAGTAACGTGGCCCTATTTGCCAATAGTGCACTATGATACTAAAATTTTATGCTATGTTGTTTTAGACACCCTATTTTGGCCATAAATATGTTCCAAACATACTTTAGATTAATTTTTACTAAGCAATGTAAATTAATCCTAGGAATCATTGAATGTCCTAGTTTCATCTGCACATCAGACATTAGTGCTTAGAATCATGTTGAAGCATCTCTATTTTAGGTGTTATTCTATACACAATAGTAACTTCTCATGTAATCATCTCTAATCAAATTACAACCTAGTAAATTGATAGCTTGGCCATTGAACCCATTAAGCAGGGCACTTAAACAATTCCTAAAAGTGCAAAAATGCTAAGTAGAATAAATTAACTAACCAAATTAAATTAAATGCTTATGTGAAATTTCCATTTGAAATTAGTGAAAATAATTTTTTTTAAAATAAAATTCTAATAAAAATGAGGTCATGATGATGTCATTACCCTCAAAGCCAAATAATTAAAAGTATCTCCCCTAAAGCATTAAATTCAGAACTGGAGAGCCATGCTTAATAAATGGGATCTCTATCCCAAATATTAATTATTTGTCCCCTCCTTAACTCAACTAGGGTTAAATTAAACCTAACCATGGTTAAATATAACCTATTTTCACTTGGGTTATAGTTAGTCTTGAAGGCTATATATACAAGGCTTCACCCATTGTTAAAAAATCTCTTTTGGTGTAATGTTATCATGCAAAATACCTTTTGCAATGAGAACCATTGCTAAATACTCTTTGAGCACATGATCGAACACATTCCTCCATGGACAACATATAACTCTTGCTCTCAAGGAAGGTAAATATGATGTTTTTCTAATCATTTTTATGCCAAGTTTTTTATCCAATTACCAAAAAAGTGAAGAAATTTGAGCTCTCAACTAAGCCATAGGGATCAATGATGATTGTAAAAAATCAAGGTCGATCTCTAAAATCAATATTGATCAGAGGAATTAATAATGATCTCTACATCAAAAACACAACAAACCAAAAATGTAGTAAAAAAATTCTTTCTTATTTTTCTTGATGCCTAACAAGTTGTTTATTGCTTGTTTAACCTTATTCTTACATGGAAGTAAGAATTTTGAGTTTGAAACATTATTTATTAGGCATTTTTATTTTAAAACATGTTTTTATTTAGTGTGATTGTAATAATCAACTACGATCATGACTGAATCGATGTCAATCATAAAAATCAATAATGATCCCTATAGTAATCATTGATGATTTCTCTATGTTTTTTGTAAAGAAATCTGATAGTTAAATGATGTGTTTTTATTAGGCTAACTTGCAGGAATACCACTTTGGCTTAAACACATTAATCCACTAACTTGTTTGTAGAGAATTGATCCAATAAAGAAGAATTTTGAGTGTTTTTTATTAAGTTTTAATTTTACAAAGTCAAATTTCAAAAAAAAAGGTTAAAACACATTCACATTTGGTTAAGGTGCTTAAAATTCACTTAAAAATTTGTCTTTTAGCATTTTAAAAGCTTTTTATAAGTGCAAAAATGACCAAGGATTCCAAAATTTCAAACACATTTCAATTTAGTGTTAGTAAAAAGAACCTACATCTTTAGATAGATCTCCTAAGAGATTTTTCTATTCTTATTTATTCTTTAGCTAGTTCAAATTACTTAGATTAGATTCTTTGATTTAGACAAACATAAAATTTATCATGTATGCTCTCCCCCTATCCCTTTTAGGGAACTTGAGTGATAAAAAGTGCCTAGTTTATAGCCATTATTTATAAAGTTATATCAAAAATAATGTCGTGTATGCTCTCCCCAAGCTTCAAGTGACTTAGGTGATTCAAAAGTGACCTATAATATCTTTCCATTTTCATTTATTTATTTTTATGCTTTTGGATTGTGTATGGGAGTTTATTGCCTCCTCACAAGTTATTTATGGGTGTGTTGACTTAAGGTTTCATTTCCCAACATCATACTAACCCCATTCCATAATGGGGTATACAAATTAGGCAAACTGTTGGATGGGATAGTGGTGAGTGGTTAGCCTAACCATCCCAATGGGTACCTAGGCCATGCAGTATCTAGACATCATAGTTCACTAAGAATTACATAGATGAATTCATTATACAAAGGACTAAACCATTGCATAATAAGCTAGGCAGTTTGAATTCAATTGACATGAATGTACCTTTGTGTTATACACAATTGGGACCATCTAGTAAGTTCAAAAACTATAGGTTTTTATTCAAACCCCACTTGACATATAATTTCATGTCAAATGACAAGTTATCCTCACTCTAAGTTTGTGCCATGTACTAATACTTGAGAGATAGAGGGGGCGTAAAAACTTTACCTACACCTGTACTTTAATTTTTGGATTAATGATTAATTCCTCACAATAATTGGTATATCAATGGAAACTTTGGCTGAAGCTATGCACACCCATGTCAATTATAGGGATAAGATGAGCCATTTGTTTTAATTCTATTTTCTTTGATATACATATATGGTTTGAGACTATGAATTGTTTATTTATTCAAAAATGAGTCGTAACCATCACATGTTTTTACACCACTTTTAGCCTAAGAAGTGTTATTTTGTTCATTTGGTGTCACGCTTTTGCCTTAGAATTTTTTCCAAAACATATATGTATGTAACTTGTTTAAACGGGGAATTGTTACACTGCATGATTCATCCCAAGTATTTACCTTATAATTTTGAATCAAAAACCATTGTTATACCTTTTTATTAAAGTAGCATTGTTATGTTGTTAATTTTATTCCCAAAACATTGCCTTATTTCAAACCAAGTTCAAAATCATGGGTGCATTTGGTCTAAAATTGGTGTCATCATCTACCTATTTAGGTCTAGGATGTTATCCATCTAAAAAATCCAAGTCTTTAAAATAAGTTTGGAATTTGTTTGGTGAAGTTTAGATTCAAAATTGAGTGGTCTACACCCATGTCTTGCTTAATTTTAGATTGAGTATTTACCTCTTACATTTGAATTATGTAATTTCAACTAATTCCTTGCTTACTTTGAAGACCCTTTTACCTAGATCTAGGAAGTGGTCTATTTCCATGTGCCTTAAGTTGATTTGTTGCCTTGAGCTATGGTCAAAATTTTATTTTTAATTAAAAATATAAGTACCGTTGGTTTACATTAGAGCCTTGATTATCACTAGGGCTTGAATGTTTTACTCATCGCTCTTATTTTTCCTACTTGAGATTGAATTTACCAATTAATTTTAGGCATGTGCCTAGACTGAATGTCTTATACCAAGGTCAAGTTTGTTTTAAAATCCATGTCCTAAGATTGAGTCAAAGTGTTTCTAATGGTTTGCCTTAGATTTAGATTAATTACAAGTTTTTACCTCAACCTAGTTGTTTTAAATTTTGACTTTGTTATTTATTACCAAAGACCTAGGTTTTACCTCATTTTTAGAACTTTTTCATGCCTCTTGAGTCTAGATTTGTGCTTTATTTCTAAAGACTTAGCATCTTTTCAATTTAGACCTAGATTAGATTTGTTCAAAACACTTTTCCAAAATTAGGATTCAAATTTGCCTTTCATTTGACCATTTGTGTGCAAGACCTTAGACCTTAAAGATATTTTTTACCAAGCTTATCATTGACAATATAGAGAAGAGCTCCATTATAGGCTAAGTTTAAACCATTTGTAACAATAGGATGAGTTTTGCATCTAGACCAAGTTCAAGATGTTCTAAGCATCAACCAATATTTTTATACCACATTTTAAGATTTTTTTGAACTCTAGACATTTTTCTTCATGAGACATTAGTTGTGGGTTTGAATATGCCTTAACACACATAGTGGGACCATGTATAATGTAGATTATGAAAATGTAGTCATAAATGATGCCTTTATTCAAGATCCATATGGTGATGATATAGTTTATGAGATGAATCCATATCCACCTTACACTAATAAGTATGTGGAACAAGGCCAAGATCCATTAACACACTACCTAGTTAATACACCTCCTTATCTAAGTAAAAAACAAGAACAAAAATCTCAATACCTTACTAGTGTACCATCTATTATAAAACAAGTCTAACAGTATCCTTATTATGTTACCATGCCATCAACATATGACCCATATTTATTTGATCATCACTTGCTTGAAAAAAAGGATGAATTTTTGGTTAGATCTATAGAGGCAGGGACCAAGTTTCTAGAAAAATTTCCCCATGAAAACCTCCCTAGTCTAGTTAAAGTGCCTCAAAATATACCTTATACTAGACCCATTGAACATGCTTCTAATATTAACCCTTAGGAACTAATGTCAATTTCAAACCAAGATCTGAAAATGCTTTTAAAGGGAAAGGGCCCCATGGTAGATCAATTCTTGCAAATACAACAAGCCTATCAGACTTATCTTAGTCTAGTGCAGAATTTAAACACTATGGCCATATTGAATACCACACTTATAGAGATAACTCCTTCAATAAGAGTTCCAATTTATTTTTTGGGTCATGTTAATATAGGAGTGGACCCATTTTCCCAAAGGACTTTAGTAGATGACATGTTTAATGTCCCATTCATTGAAGAAGTGATTGTGGCTTCTATTGAGGACCATATGCCAAATACAGTGGATAACATGAAAATGTCTTCTAATTTAGGCCAAGTTAGGTTAAATACACCACAAACTAATTTACAAGAAAAATTTCCTTTTTCCAATACCATGAGTGGTTCACAACAATAGGGGTAAGAATGCCTAGTTACCAACTACATTAGGTTACTCCCACTCCTAAACCAACTAATTTTTATAGCACACAACAATAAATAAGTAATTAGGAGCCAACCAATGTTTTACCTTAAAAAGTGATGAATGTTATTCCACATCAATAGGTGATGACTAATATTTAGTGGCCATAGGAATAAACCAATTTACCACCTCAGTAAATTCATAACACTACGCCACCACAATAGGTGTCAACAAATGTTCCACCTTAATAGGTGGCAAAAAATGTTCCACCTCAATTGTTGTAGACCAATGTACCTTAACAATCATAGATGTTGTTTAATCAATAACTTGTTCCTATTGGTCAATGATAAATACCAAACACCCAAAAAACATCTAGTTTAAAATAGGTGTTTGTTCAACAAAGAGGTGCCGACATCTAACAAGTACCTATTAGGCAAAAATTATATTTTACCCAACATGTGCCACATATTCAAATATATGGCCTTAGTCAATAGCAAGTACCATTTATATAGCCAGGTTTGACTAGTGAACAATAAGTTCCTAATCAAACTCAACAGGCATAATACATTACACAAAGCCACATACTTCCATCACAATCCCAATTTTATTAAACCCAAGGCCATATTCTAAATCTAGACTATAATATTTACCAATAATGCATGCAATATCAATAACCTAATCCCAATGCATGAATGGATATTCTTAATTGATTGGTCCATCAAACTAATGTTACACAATACTTCATTCCCTAATTGTACCTCGATCAAGGTAATCCACATTTGATCACCCATCCACAACCACAACCAACTATGCCATCAAGTTTTTTTGCCTAAGAACTGCAACAAATAAAATATGCAATTGTATCCATTTAGATGGGAAAATAAACCAAGAAGTTTAAATTGGATGATATGTGTTCATACCCATTTAACATGGAGTATTTTTAGATACCATTTCGTACAAGTTATGAGCCACCAAAATTTGACAAATACAAGGGTAAAGGAGACCCTAGAGAACATATAAAAGAGTTTTTTAATCACTTTCCAACCAGTGGCTTATAGTGACATATACCAACTTCTTATTTTTCCTTGAAGTCTAACTAGACAAGAATGGCTTCTTAAATTACTAAAAAACTAAGTATCTAACTTTGATGATCTATCAGATAAGTTTGTACAACATTTCTCCTACAATCTCAACCATGATATTTTAGTAGTGGATTAAAGTCAGGCCAAGCTAAAAGTTGGTGAGAGCTTTGTGAACTCCTTATAGAGATGGAGAGTGCTTACTAGTTGTTTCACCCATAATCTACTAGATAAAAATTTGGTAGCTATGTTTACTAAAAATTTACATAGTGAAATATCTTATCACTTGGAGCTTTAGTGTGATCACACATTCAAGGAAATCATTGAGAAAGGCATACAAATCAAAAAGTCCCTCATCAACAAAGGGATTATTAATTTGTCTTCCTCAAATTAGAATCAGAGCTAAAACTAAAATTCATACTCAATTCAGAACCCTAGCCCAGGCTAAGTGTAAGTGTTTTCACCTTCTTAGACCAATAATTATGAAAAACTCAAGACATACAACTACAAAAAAAATGTTGTTTGTAATGGAGTAGCTGAGTCACATTATGTTCAAATGGTACAACCACCATCTGCTTAGCTTATGTTATAATTACAACTTATTCCATAAATGTAGCCTATTCAACAAGTGCAGACTATGCCTCAACCCAAGCCATATCCTCAAATGATATAACCACCACCATTGAAAACCCATCATCCAAGAAGAAGACACACTCCTAGAGTCTTCAACGGCCTTGGTGAGCCTATTGAAGCAATGTTTCAAAAATTATCTATGGATAATATGATTAGTTGGCCAATTCTAAAACACTTTCCTAAGGGAATACCTTATCTAGATTGGTACAAAGAGAATGAGTTTTATGAATACCATTGTATTCATGGATATTATATACAATGTCATGTGTAGTTAAAGAACCTCATTGAAAATATGTTGGAAAATAAAGATATCTAGTTGGATAATAGAACATCTACTTCCAATCAAAACTTGGGTATCTACCAAAATTCTTTTCCATAACATAGCAATGACAATCATCATCAACAAAAATGAATACTTGAAAAATAACAACAACAATTTCAACCACTGAATGGAAGAAACTAAGGCCAAAATGACCCCAATAACCAACAGACCTATCATGCAATTCTACATGACTACAATAAAGTTGTAGGTCATATTTAAGGAGTTCATGTATCTACCATTACCATTAATCCTAGACCAAATGTTAATAGACTAAGACCATTATCTAGCAATGCTAATCAACCTACCAATGTTGGTAATCCTTCCTTAACCTATGATCGTAACCAAGAAAATATAATAACCAAAGATTACCATTTTAGGACTTTATTCTGGTAACAATTCATTTCCCCATGATTGCAACCAAGTACACTGATAATAAAAAATTATCCTCTCTAGGCCATCTCCATCATTTTTTAATTACAACTATCCCGTACCCAATCCAAATTGCATAATCATACCTAGATGGTCTAAAAGCACCATCCTAGGCCCACAACTCCCTATAAATAAGCTGATTTAACCCACTATATTGGATAGGAGTAATCCAATTATAATTGTTAAGGAAAATATATGATATTATTGAACAACTCTAAAATACACCCATACAAATCTCCATTTTAGATTTGTTGTGTACGTATATCATCCATAAAAATATCCTAATAAAACTCCTAAGCAAATCCCAAGTGCCAAATAACATTACACTAGACAAATTTCAAGCTTTGGTTAAACACCTAGCCTCATGCCAATAATTTAACTTTGACTAAAGTGATATGTCATTCCTTGGCCCTCTCCATAATAACCCATTATACATTAAATTTATCATCAAGTGACACAAAGTTAAATGTGTCCTCATAAATAATAGATCAGGCCTAAATATTTTGTCTCTAAATCTAATCAAGTATCTAGGATATACAATAGTTGACCTTTAGCCAAATACTATTACTATCAAGTCCTACAATAATGAAGAGTAAAAATTGTAAGGAACCATCAATTTACTAGTGATCATCAGGCCTTTAACCCATGATACACTTTGCCATGTACTCAACTTGGATTTATCATATAATTTGATTTTGGGTAGACCATGGATACATGAAATCCATGTAATCCCTTCAACATTTCACTAATGTATCAAGTTTCCTCACTTTGGGATGGAGGTAACTATTAGCCAATTTTGGCCTACATAATAATTTTGCCTGAATACAGTGTAGTGTCCTAAAGATCAAGTATGGATCAAGGTTTGAACAAATTTTCTAGATGGGATGAGTGATCCAAGGACTTATGGTTTATTTTTGTCAATACTTGAGGGATAGATATATAGAGCTAGAAGAGAAGGTTCTTGAGCAGGTTTCATGGTGAAACCAAGTAGATCAAAATTCAAGGATAAGTTTCACAAGCCTCAAAATTTCATTCAAGCATTCAAAATATTAGTGTTAATTTTTTACACAAGTTTAAATTCAAGCTTAAAAGCTAAGTACAAGTTCTTTCGGCCAAAGTATTTCAATTTTTATTTGGCTAAGTATTAATTGTTTTAGGCTTTTATTTGGCTAAGTATTGGGATTTGTTTCAGATAAATTGTCTGAGATAAAAGTCTTGAAGATATGTTTCTTTCAAAAAAAATATCTGAGACATAAGTATTTACATTAGGAAAATTGTTCCACAACAATTTTCCCAAGGACCAAATTCTTTTGGATAAAACGTCCGATGCAAAAAGGTTAAGTATTGATTTCTTTCATACAAATCATCTGAGATAGGAACCCTATAGACTTTATTATTTTGGATAAATTATTTTAAACAAAAGTCCCAAAGACACATTTATTTTAGGGAAAGTAGCCAAGATAAAATGACTAAGGAAATTATCCATGATAATATGCTTGATGCAAAAAACTAGGGATATTGTATTATTTAGACAAAATTGATCCAGCATAGAGATGACGGGTTTGCAAGTGTCAATTTAAAGAATAGAAAATGACCATTGGTTTTCAAATATGCAGTGATGGTCACATGGATGTCAAATACAATTGCATAGACATCAAAATCCAAGTTGTGGTAAGTATCCATTTGATTTTAAATGGGTCCAAGATCTATGATCTGTATTTAATCATGAGAAATATCTAACAACAAGGGTAATGTTAAAAAGTCAATAAAACATTCATTTAAAAGTCAAAGTAAAGCTCAACATTCATCCATTGGGGTCCAAATATTTATGGTCACATAGACGTCATCGACATTCCTACAAACATCAAAAGATGGGCACACAAATGTCAAATTAAGGATATAGTAAATAGCTATTTGATTTCAAAAATCTTGTAGATGGTCATGTGGATGTCAAATATATTCACATGGACATCAAATATAGGCACATGAACATCAAAGTAAATCCTCATGAATTATCTATTTGATTTCAAACATTCAAAATAAATTATCGGTGTTCAATCATACAAAAGATCCAATGGTGAGTGATCAATGATAGGATAGTAGGCCACATAAATCTAATGGCTCATGTTTAATCATATATTTATATCTAATGATGAGTGGAGGGTCAAAGGGGTTGGTGAATATTAAAGGCAAATGTGTGCATGATAAGTGTTGACATCATGTTAGATTGGCAAAGGATCGATGATCAATGGTCATCCAGATAAATAAAGATCGATAGTGTAAGATAGGTCAAAATGTCAACAGGCTGAGCTAGTTTTTGATGGCCAATCAAACAAAAGTAACCTTGAAAATTTATTACAAAAGTTAACAAGGTAATTTTTGACCTAAATCAAGATAAAAACAAAAGAGTTGAGTCTGGATAGGATCCAAATTGAACCAAAACAACACCAAACATTGTTAGTAGAGCTCAATAGAGACAAAATAGGTATTTTAAGACCTAATATATATAAAGGGTTGGTGACTATTATCAAAGTAAGATCAAATAGATGGTGAACTTTGACATGTTAGCTATAGGAAAAATAATAAAAATGATTAGTTTTCAATCTATAAAATATTTAGTCCTCATTAGCAAATCAAGTTGAAGATGGCATATAGTCTCGAGAAGCTAACCTGGTGGTTGGATAAAGATAAATGGAGAATTTAATTATTTTATGAGGGCATTATTTCTTGATAAGATCATGAGTCAGTGTCCTTGAATTGGTGTTAATCCATCAAAAGTAATTGGGCCACTTTCAATGCACAGCTCTCTCTCTCTCTCTCTCTCTCTCTCTCTCTCTCTCTCTCTCTCTCTCTCTCTCTCTCTCTCTCTCTCTCTCTCTCTCTCTCTCTCTCTCTCTCCCCCTTTTTTATAAATATAGAATTTTAAGCCTTGAAATGGATCCCTTTTTTTGGTATGACTAAACTCTAACAAAATTTATATTGTAACACCTTTTGATGTAATAAAGACTGAATTCCATCAGTTTACAAGCTAGATTGAAGTGTGTCTTATAAATTCATGTACTATGGTTAAGTGAATTTATGTTCCTTGTCTATGTCTAAGTTTTCTCACCTTCATGAAGTTTTTAGTAGCTCTAATAGATCACTATAAGTGAAATTCATAATTTGTTATTTATCTTGAGAGTGGATATTTACCCTCTCATACTAGTTTGATAACTGATCAATGCCTTATTGTGAAATATTTATGTGGGATTGATTTTCTTTGGTCTTGAATACATCCTATAATGTGTATTGTGTGAGTTTGAGTGATCGAATCATTGGTGCAAAACCTCTTTTACATGCTTTCATAGGTTATTTTTAAATTCTCACTCTCCCTTTTCCAAGCAAGTGCTAGTTTAGGTTTAATATAGGTGATAGATCTAAAAGGAATTCAACCTTCTCTATAAGTCTGATCCATTATTAAGATACCTAAAACCTATGATCAGTCCCATGTTGGACTATATTTGATTAAAAGGACATGAAAAATTCCCTTCTTAGCTAGGGTGCAAATCTAGAACACCAAATTTTCTTGGCATAATTGAAGTTCAAAGATTAAAAAAAATAAATTGCCAAAGGAAGAGACATCTACCATAATCAAAAGTTGAAAATCCTTCAAATTGTAGATTTTATAGCATCATACAGATAGTGATTTCATGCCAAAGGTTAGAAAAAGGTCATCAAGTAAAGGTATTCCTTTTAAATTCATTGAATTATCTTCTACTTCTTACAAAAAGGAAGATTCAATAATACAAGACCCTATCCTCAAAAGAAATTTTCACCTCCTAGTCATATTATTATTTTAGTCTAAGTTATTATCCCCATAAGCTAGATCCTTTTTTCCCAATTGGTGATCAAGAATCAAGTGTTCATTCCATTCAATAGGATAGTCCCTTGAATTTAGCCCAATATGGTGATATCCCTGTGTCTATTTTAAAGAGTATCCCTTTCTTCTCAGGATAATGAGATAAAACTATTACTATTGAGCATATTCAAGATGTTGACAACTTTTGCTTTGTTCATAATTTTGTCCAAGATAATGTGGCTATGAAGTTACTTGTTGCTTCCTTCAAGGGAGAAGCATTGTAATGGTATAGGAATCTTCCTTTGACCTCCATTTCTAGTTGGGATGAGTTAGGTGTAACCTTAGTTAAATAGTTTGAAGACAAGTCTGATCATTTATCTTTGGTTGAATAATTGGATATCATACAAAGGTACCACAATGAGTTAATGTCTGATTTTAACCTTAGATTCTAAAAGATATGGACTAATATCCATACATTGGTCAGACCATCTCTAGAGTATGCATTTTTATATTATCTAAAGGCCCTCAATTTTGATATTAGTGTCATAATACAGTCCATGGGTGGTAAAACTTTGCCAAATACCTATGAAATTGTAATAAGAGCAAAAAATAACTTGATACAAGTTGGTAAGCTTTCTCCAAGACCTTTAATTCCCATATTCCCAAAATTACAACTTGTTCCTCCCTCTCAAGTTCCTTAGATCCCATTTATAGCTCTTATTTCATCACCAAAGGCCCAAGCTGTAGCCCCTTCTAATCAACCTAGTGAGATTGGATATTTGAAAAGTATGATACAAGCTTTTGGGAATGAGATTGTTCAACTCAAGATATAATAGTACCAAGGTAGACCTTATCAGTAGCAAAACTAGAACACTTATCATTCCTTCAATAACCAATGACTTCCTTATCAAGGATTCAAGGACAATAAGCAACCTTACCAAAACCAAGGAGCCATAACCTAAACTAAGCCATATACAGCCCTTGATCCTAATGTACCTTCCAGTTCAAAATCTATTGTTCCTCAAAACAACTTGATGCAAGATTCAAGTTGGCAACCATTCAATCCAAGTGACACTCAAAACCAAGCCTTAATATCACAGTATATTATTATGCCACAAATGACATAAGAAAAGTTATCTCTTAAAAGTGGTCAATATCAAAACATGAATATGGCATCCCAAAGAGAGGCTCAACAAGTTCCAAGGCATCCTGATGCCATAAATGTGAAATAACAATTGGATAATCATACTGCATTTAATCAAGTTGGTGAAACTAGTAACATGAATGGTCAAGTTGTAGCTCTAACTAGAGCTAAAAGAAGAGTAGTGAAGCTCAAGATGTGATCAATAATTTAGTGTTCCTAAAATTATTCCCATAAGTGTCAAGGATCAACCTATTGTCCCCATAGCATAGAAGAACTAGAATGCATAGGTAAGGAAGGTTCCCCAAATGCCTCTAATTAGAAAACAACTAGTGGTTCAAAATTTGTAGCCAAAGGTTAGTAGAGCCTCTTTAAGCATAATAGATCAAATGAATAAATCAAATGTTAGCATTAGAATGTGGGATTCCCTTGATATTCTAGGGCAAAAATTCATGATCATTCAAGAGCTTTCAACTCTCAAGGTGTCCAAAGAACCAGTTGAGAAATAAGGAAATGTCTTGACCAATTTAGATTGGCCTACCAAGAAACCTGATCAGTAAGTACATAACATGACAAAGGTAGACAAAAAAAATTTAAAGTCAAACAAAACCCCTCCCTTTTACCTCTCTTTATTAGTTGGTGACTACGTATTCCATAATTATATGGTAGATAGTGGAGCTATTAGCACTATCATGCCCAAGAAAATTGTAGATAAGTTGGATCTTATCTATGAGCTAAATAGCAATGGAGTATTGTAATTAGATAGGTCACCAATGAAGATATTAGGCATAATAAAGGATCTAAATTTAAAATTACATTCTTTTCCCAATGTTATCATTCACCAAGATGTAGTAGTGGTGGACTTACCTCCTTATTTTTTCATGTGCCTATCAAGAGACTTTACCTCAAAGATTGGAGGATATTTGTAAACTGATTGGATATATTTAATGTTTAGTACCAAGTATGGTACCAAGGTAAAAATATATTTTGAACCTATTTCAATATTTCATTTGGATCCATATATGCCAAGTATGGTGAATACTAATTGTTTTATCTCAGACAAGGTACTAGAAAATAGTGAGGTGAAAACTGAGTAACCTTTAGATGGAGTTATAGATCTTTTCCTTGATGAGTGAGAATCTAATTTAAATGAGAATGATTCATATAATTTAATTGAATAATAATTAATTGGTATCTATTACCTTCATGAAAATGATACACCAATTCTAGATTTGATGAAGAATGATTGCCTAGTGATGGCATGTGGCAGCTATATTTTGATGGATCTAGAAACAAACATGGCATTAGGGTTGGAATGATGTTAATTTTTTGAGCCAATAAAAATTATTTATCTTCTCTCAATTTTCAGTTTGGTTGTGCCAATAATGTTTTTAAATATGAAGCACTAGTGCATGGTTTGCAATGGGCAAGAAAGATGAAGGTCAATACCTTACAAGTTTTTGGTGACAGTGAACTAGTAGTTCACTAAATAAGAGGTATAGATATATGAAATAATCCATTACTTAGGTCCTATAATCATAGAGTATGGGACTTACTTGAAGACTTTCAAGCTTTCAATATTTGTGCCACATCAAGAAATAAGAATAAACATGTACATAGGTTGGCTGTTATTGGGTCACAATTAATATCCCAGATGACATGAAGAATGAAAAGGTTCAATCACACATCAAGGTGATTGTAAGGCCTTATGTCCTACACAACGATGACAATTGGAAAGTATTTGATGATGATAGTCAGATTGTTAGGTTATTACAAGAGGAAGCTGAATTCTCCTTAAGGAACCAAGATAAGTTCTCACAGTAGTATGGTGACCAGATTGTGAAACTAAACATAAATAAGTTGCCTAAAGGGTTGGTAACCCTTAAAAACATATTAAACAAAGATGATGAATTGATAAAAGAAAAGTTTTGTTTATCAACCAAGTAAGAACGCTATACAAATGTGGAGATTACAACTGGTAAGAGCTTAATGTTGGGAAAAGTTTTCACATCTTCAGAAAAGGAAACTTTTATTAAGTCATGTTTAAGTTTTGTAGATCTTTGCATGGAAGTATAATGACCTTAAAGGATTTTATCCAAGTCTAGCTCAGCATACCATTGAGTTAGAGGATGAGACTAGGCTAGTTAGAGAAAGACAAAGGCATATTAACCCAAAACTTGAACCTTTAATGAGAGATGATCTTCATAAGCTCATTGAGTCAGCTATAATATTTCCAATAAAGCACTCAACTTTGGTGGTAAATATTATTCTAGTACAAAAAAAGAGTGGTGAAATTAGACTGTGTGTCAACTTTCATGACTTGAACAAGGCTTTCCTTAAAGACCACTAGCCATTGCCATCAATGGATCAAAATTTATAGTTAGTTGTAGGTTCAGAAAGGTTCTCCTTGTTGGATGGCTATAGTGGTTATAATCATATTTTGGTCAAAGAAGAAGACCAGTTCAAAACAACCTTCACCACAAAGTGGGGGAAATTTGCATATAGGAAGATGCCATTTGGTTTATCCAATGTTGGAGCAACTTTTCATTAATCCATGGATATGGAATTTCAAGTTCTCCTTTATAAGTTTATACTTGTTTATTTGGATGACATAATAGTATTCTCTAATAGTGTAGTTAAGCACATGATTCACCTCAAGTAAGTATTTAAAAAATGTAGATAGTTTGGGATATCTCTAAATCCCAAAAAGTGTGTCTTTTTTATTCATGAAGGTAAGCTTCTTGGACATGTGATTTCAAAGCATGGTATGAGTATATATCCTGATAGGATAGATTCAATTATTTGACTCTCTTTGCCTAAACACAAGAAAGCCTTGCAAATATTTTTAGGCAAGATCAATTTCATAAGAAGATACATTTCAGAGTTTGATAGTTTAGCTAAGCCACTTATAGCATGCTAAAGAAGGGCCAAAATTTTATCTGGTCTAAAGAAGGAGTAAAAATCTTTGAAAAAATAAGAAAGCTATAGCTAGTGATCCTACACTCCTGAACCCTAACTTTACAAAGGATTTCTTCTTGTACACCTATGCTAATATTAACACTATTTCAAGTATTCTCATGCAACATAATCAAGAGACTTTAGAGAATCCATCAACCTTCTTCAGTAAAGGATTAGAAGAATATGAAATAAGGTATTCTTTTATTGAGAAGCATGTACATTTAGTCATAATGTCTCTTAAGAATTTTAGGTACTTGTTGTCCAATAATAAGATACATTTGATGGTTTCACATCCAAGTGTCAATGATTTCCTCTTGAACAAAGATATAAATGACAAAAGAGTGGGTTGGATAACTAAAGTCATGGAGTATTATGTTGAGGTCAAGGTCACAAAGTTGATTAGAGGCAAAGGACTTTGTGAACATCTAGCCCAAGACTTGCAAGAGGCCAATGAGCTATTTATGGTGCCAAATGATGATGAAGTTATAAATGATCACACCTCACCTTCCAGCTAGTTCCAAGATATGGAAAAATACTTACAAGATGGTGTTTATCCTTCTCATCTGACCCCTTCAAAGAAGAGATATTTTAGATTGCAATAAATTCTTTTTCTCCCAATTGATAATGTGTTGTTCAAAAAGGATATCAATGGCATGTTACTAAGATTCATAGAGCCACATCAAACATAGAGACTACTTGATAAATTCCATGATGGACATGGTAGAGTTCATTATTCACTAAGGATAAAAGTTCACAAGATCATGAGAGGTGGGTATTACTGGCCAAGTATATTTGGTGACTGTCATGCATGGATTAAGAAATGAAAATAATGTGCTATGTTTGTTGGGAAAGTTAATCTTGTAGCCTTACCTATGTAACCAATTTTAGTGAATCAACCCTTTATCCAATGGGGATTAGAATTTATTAGTCTCATTAACCCCCCTTTAAGCTCAACACACAAATGGATCCTAACTACCACATATTATTTTACTAGGTGGATAGAAATAGTAGCATTGAAAGAAGCCAATGAAACCAATGTTTTGGACTTTTATGAAGGTTTGCTTACCATATTTAGAGTCCCTTCAACTATTATTTCTAACAATGCTATGACTTTTATAGGGTCTAAGATCAGCCAGTGGGTAGTTCAACAAAGTGTTTTTCTTAGTACTTCATCAAACTATTACCTACAAGGCAATGGCCTTGCTGAGTCCACTAACAAGAATTTGTTGAAGAGCATTAGGAGGATTGTTGAAGACAATCAAAGGTCATGGCATCTCAAATTGAAGTCAACTTTGTGGTCTAATAGGATCACCTATAAAAGGTCAATAGCCAATTCTCCATACAAGATAATATATGGTAAGGAAGCAAGAATGCTTATTTCTCTCAAATTCCTTGCTTTAGAACTAATGCATCAACTTGAGATTTTAAAGAATGAGCTAATAGAAATCAGATATGCTTAGTTCATGGAGCTAGAAGAGATAAGGCATTGGTCCATGTTGGCTATGGAGGCCCATCAAGCAATGATAAAGAGATCTTTTGACAAAGGAGCTTCTTTAAGAAGTTTTCAAGAAGGAGATTTGGTCCTCAAGTGGGATGAAGATAGGGTTAATCTAGGAAGACACACAAAATTTGACTCGCTCTGGAGTGGTTCATATACAATCTCTTGCTACAAATCCCATAACGCTTTCTAGCTTGAAATAATGGATGGCAAGGAGCTTCCTATCCTAATCAGTGGGATACATTTGAAACACTTCTATTGAGAAAGCTAAGTTCCATGTATATGGTTAGTTTATTTTCTTTCCTTTAAGTGTTGTTTTATGACACATTAGTTTATTTATGTTTTGTCCCAAATAAGTGTGTTGTTTATACATTTGTTTTTCTAGGTTAGTTTCCCTATTTTATTTTGTTTCCTCCCCTATTTTGGTGGAATTCTTTTATCTTTTTAGTCAAGAGGTTTGTTGCAGTTATGCAATAAATATATTATTTATAAATGGTCCATGTATAATGTAAATGGTCTGAGTTCTTAAGCATAGCAAACATGTTGCCCAGTTGAGTTGTCAAAGATGTTATCAAATTTTGGCCTACATATCAAACTTGTCTAAATACAGTGTAGTGTCTTAAAGATAAAGTATGGAGCAAGGTTTGAATAGATTTTTTGGATGTGATGAGTGATCAAAGGACTTATAGTGTATTTTTGTCAATACTTGAGGGACATATATACAAATCTAGACGAGAAGGTTATTGAGCAGGTTTCATGGTGAAACCAAGTATATCAAAAGTCAAGGACAAGTTACATAAGCCTCAAAAGTTCATTTGATCATTCAAAAGATCAGCAACAGTTTCTCACACAAGTTCAAGTTCAAGCTTAAAATCTAAGTACAAGTTCTTTTAGCCAAAGTATTTCAATTTTTGTTTGGCTAAGTATTAATTATTTTAGGCTTTTATTTGGATCAAGTAGTGGGATTTATTTCAAACAAATTATCTAAGACAAAATTTCTTAAGACATGTATTCAGAAAAATGTCTGAGGCATAAGTATTTCCATCAAAAAAATTATTTCAAAACAATTTTCCTGAAGACCAAATTCTTTCAGACAAAATGTCCAATGTAAAAAGGCTACGTATTGATTTCTTTTAGACAAATTGTCTAAGATAAGAACCTCACAGACTTGATTCTTTTAGACCAATTGTCTAAAATAAAAGTCCCAAAGACTCATTTCTTTTGGGAAAAGTAGCTGAGATAAAAAGCCCAAGGAAATTGTCCATGATAATACTCTTGATGCAAAAACCTCATGGAAATTGTATTATTTTGGAAAAATTGATCCAACAAAGAGTTGATGCATGTGCAAGTGTCAATTTCAAGCATATAAAATGACCACTAGTTTTCAAATATGCAATGACAGGCATGTGGATGTAAAATGCATTCAAGTAGATGTCAAAATTTAAGCCACAATAAGTAGCCATTTGATTTCAAATAGATCCAAGATCGATAGTTTATGTTTAATCACGACAAAGATCTAATGGCAAGCATAAGGCCAAAAAATCAATAAGACATTTGTGCAAACATCAAATTAAAGCTCAAAATTCATCCATTGGGGTCTAAAGATTGACAATCTTGTAGACATCATCGACGTTCTCGTGGATGTAAAAAGACAAGTATGCAGACGTCAAATTAACACTATGATAAATAGTTGTTTGATTTTAAAAATCATGTAGATGGTCATGTGGACATCAAACACGTTCATGCAAACATCAAATATAGGCATGCAGTTGTCAAATTAAAGCCTCATGAAGTATTTGTTTGATTTCAAACATTCAAAATCAATGATCAACATTCAGTTGTATAGAAGATCCAATAATGAGTGGTCCCTAACAAGATAGTGGGTCCAGGTAGATCTAATGGTTCATGTTCATTCACAGATTCAAATCTAATGATGATTATAGGTTCAAATGGGTTAATGTATCTCAAAGACAAATATGTGCATGACAAGTGTTGAGATCACATTAGACTAGCAGAGGATTGATGATCAGTGGTTATCTAAACAAATAAAGATCAACAGTGAAAGATAGGTCAAAATGTCAATAGGCTAAGCCAATTTTTGATGGCCAATCAAACAAAGGTGAGCCTAGACATTTTTGACAAAAGTTGATGAGGTAGTTTTCAACCGAAATCAAGGTAAAAACAAAGGAGCCAAGTCTAGATAGGATCTAGATTAAACTAAAATAAGACCAAGCATTGCCAGAAGAGCTTAATAGAGATAAAATAGGTCTTTTAAGACCTAATACAGATCAAGGGTTGGTGACTATTATCAAAGTAATATCAAATAGCTATCAAAATCTGACATGATAGATATAAGAAAATCAATAAAAATTATTGGTTTTCCATCTATAGAGTAACATGGCTCTGTTAGTTCCAATGTATGAATATTTGGTCCTCATCAACAAATCAAGTTGAAGATGGCATAGAGTCATAAGAAGGTGACCTAGTGGTTGGATAAATATCAATAGAGCATTCAATTCTTTTACAAGAGCCTTCTTTCTTGATAATATCATGAGTCAGCATCCTCGAATTGGTGCTAATCCATTGAAAGTGGTTAGGCCTCTTTCAATGCACAAGTCTCTCTCTTTCTTTCCCTATTCTATAAATACATGCTTCTAAGCCTTGAAATGGATCCCTCTTTTTGGTATGACCAAACTCTGCCAAAATTTGCATTGTAACACCTTTTGATGTAATAAAGATTGAATTCCATCATTTTACAAGATATATTAAATTGTGTCTTATAAATTATTATATTGTGGTTAAGATAATGTATGTTCCTTATCTATGTTTCAATTTTTTCACCTTCATGAAGTGCTTAGTATCTCTCAAAAGTCATTATAAGTGCAATTTATAGTTTGTTATTTAGCTTTAAAGTGGATATCTGACCTCTCATGTTAGTTTGATAATTGATAAATGCCTTATTATGAAATATTTATGTGGGACTAATTTTCTTTGATATTGAATACATCCTATAGTGTGTCTTATGCAAGTTTGAGTGATCGAATCATTAGTGCATCACCTCTTTTACATGCTTTCATAATTTATTGTTAAAGCTTCACTCTCCCTTTTCCAAGCAAGTGCTAGTTTAGGTTTAGTATAGGTGAAAGATCCAAAAGGAAGTCATCCTTCTTCAGAGGTCTAATCCATTATTAGGATACCCACAACCTAGGATCAATCCCATATTGGACTATATTTGACTAAGAGGACCTGAACAATCCCCTTCTTAGCTAGGGTACAAATCTAGAACACCAACAATAATTATCCATGGATATTTACATCCATATTGAACATTGCAAGCATTTAGAGGCCGAATATGAAAGCTAAAATTATGATTTTGGTCTAAACCTAGTATAAAAGAAGGATAAAGATAAATAAATATTTGTTAAAATGTCAGAGGCCAATTGCATAGACCCTGATAACCTTGCCTCATCTTCACATACACCTCCTACTAAAACATCTAATCATTTTACCATTTTAGATAATGGTCCAAGAGAGTATTTTACCCATGACACATTCCATGTAGCCAAGGTTATATAGAACCCCAAGTCCTATGGAAGGCCTAAAGATAAGCCAATTTGTATGGAATGGTGATAAAAGGGAAAATGAAAGCTTCATAGCCCAATGCCTATTATTTTTACACCTACCACTAGCCAAGAAGAGGACCCACTTACTAATGATAATTCCTAGTTATATAATGATAAATTGGTTGATTGCTACTACAGTACAAAGTATCACATCCCTAATCGAATTATGGATAACCAAGTGTATGAAGGCATAAGCCTAGGGGCAAATCAATAGGGTACTCTTGAGCCTATTTCTATGACAAGATACAAAGGAACTCATTGTCTCAGATTTAAAATGTATGAGGGTGACCCCACATATCTTATTTGTGTTCCAATGCCATTGACTAGTGATGAAGATGCTAATAGTAATAAGAATCTGATCATAGCATATATGAAGACATTATCAATACCAACTTATTTGACCCATATACCATTTAAACCATCATGCCAATAATTCAAAATTCCCCACTTACCCTTTATCATCCTCAACTTATAGACTGAGACCAACAATAATCCATAGTACTTTTAGATGATTTTGAGAATGATGAGGCATTTTGTGATTTTTTGGGCTTAAGAGACAATGTCATGTTGGGAGACCAAAAACAAGGGTTATTTATCAAATTGGATCCTATTACTTATTTTAGAGAGTAGGTGAACACCCTTAGCCAAAAATAAAAGAATAAAACAATGAGGACCTAAAGTGAAAACCTCTATGAGGTGATTTTGGACTAGGAAAAAGTAAAGAAAAAGGCAAGTCTCTTGGTTAAAACCTATTTTAAGCACCATTATATGGGGATGTTCACCCTTCTTCAAATGAAGCTCGAGAGACTAACAACAACTAACTTTCTTTTGGGTCTAAGCTTAGTGCAGAGGAACATCATGCCTTTGATAAAATCATCTAAGAATGTCATATAGTGCTTGTTACATGCCATTTCTACCATTAGGTGATTTAGATTCATCCTTCTTTGAAGAAATTGAAGAACCAGTCTGACTAGAAGACTTTACCATTACTAGCCAATTTACATCCTTGCCTACCATTCTAAAATATGGCTTGACTCTCCTAGTAGAGGATACTATGAAAGTCAACATTGGGACTATAGGAGACCTTAAGTGGATAAAATTAGGTGCATCCCTCACTTAGGAGGAACACGAAGTTTTTACAACCCTCTTAAGGGATTTTATTGACATATTTGTATGGGCCTATTTTGACATGCCAAGCTTAGACCATGCCTTAGTTGTACACCACCTCATTATACATCTTGATGCTAAACTCATGAAGTAGAAATTACATAATATGCATCCTCATATTACTGTGTTAGTTAAGAAAGAGTTATAAAAAAATTTGAAGTGAGATGCATCAGACCGATTAACTATTTAGAGTGGATCTCAAACATTATGCTTGCTAGTAAAAAGCTAGAAGGGATCAAAATCTACACTAATTTCAAAGACATTAATAATGCCTACCCCAAGGATGACTTTCCTCTACCAAACATCAACATGATAGTTGAATCTACATATGGGTATGAGATATTTTCCCTCATAGATGGATTTTTAGGATATAATCATATTAGGATCATCCCAAAGGATGAACACAAGACAATGTTCACCACTCTTTGGGGAGTGTTTTTTTTATTGGTTCATGTCATTTAGCCTCAAGAATGTTGGGTCAACATACCAAAGAGATATGACCATTATATTCCATGACATGATGCATGATATTGTCAAAGAATATGTTGATGACATATTAGGTAAATTTAAGACCTATGAAAATCATCCAATTATACTATGAAAGATATTTGAAAGACTTCATGAGTATAATGTTCAACTTAATCTAAATAAATGCATGTTTAGTGTCACTTTAGGAAAATTTTAAGGATTTATTATCTCTCACTAAGGCATTAAATTTGATCCTACCAAGGTACAAACTAGTACCAATATTTTGCCACCTTCCACTTTCAAGCAGATCCATAGTTTGTAAGGAAAAATTCAGTCTATTAGACACTTCATATTTCATGAAATACTGATCAAAATGATAAGATAGATCAAAATTCATTAATAATTTTGTTGATCAACATTATAAGATTATATATAATGATCAGTCAGTTATAATACCTACAACTACCAATTAATCTCCTAACTACTATGCCACTATTATGACACCTAAGTACCTAACCATTATTCTAACTGGTCATTAACCACCACTATAATAGATCATTAAACTGTCTAAATAAAATAAATAATAAACTAAACAATGTAATATATCTAGTTTTTCCAACATTCCCCCCTTTATTACATTGTTTCTACAAATATAATTTTTCTTGATAGTGATCCCCCCTTTATTACAAACACTGTAAAAAGATTTACACTCTTCGCATAGCCTACTCACTTTCTGAGGTGGCATGCCATCTTTGTGGCTTCAAGGTCTTGGTGTCACATTAGTTTTTCCTTACAATATTATCAAAAACCTAAATTTGATAGGAACACTTCTCTTTGCTAACACCTTCGATGGTTTCTCAGATTATGAAGATTACCACAAACCCATATGGTTTTTTGTTGTAGGTTGACCACAAACTTAGAGGGTTGTAGGAGGTTTCTACTATACTTCAATGGTTTCTTGGATTACCACAAACCTTTTTCCAAGAACCAAGTGCTACTTTAATGCTTTTTCTCCCCACAACATTCTTTTTTAGGAGGTACCAAACTAGAAAATAATGCTCAGTAATTTATTGAAAGATAAATTACAAAACATAAAAAAAACACACCAAAATTTGTCACCATAGAAATGGGTGTGACCCCATCATAGGTGACTCAAAAAAATATGCCATATGTCCTCTAGGATTCGTGTATCCTCTAGCCTCTAGTAAATGAAGCTGCTTATTCAAGGAATGTGTCAGTGAAGATCAGCTACATGATTTTGTTGAGGAGAAATCTCCCCCATAGTTTAGACCCATTTGACATTTGATGATATTCAACTCAGACTCAAGATGTTTTATATAAGTTATAATGCATCCATACAAGAGATTTTTGATTTTGACAACATCGATAATGGACCCAAAATAAAATTTTGATACTTTTTATAGCTTGACTCTTTTGACGACATTTATGATAGACAACTCTGACTTTCAAAATATTGACAAACTGTATGGACTTAATTTTTTATTTTTTGACATTTTTAAAGACATACTATTAACAAAAATGTGTCTCAAATTTTTTTTGATCATAACTTATATGACATACAATATTTATTGTTATGAATCAAATAATTATACCCCTAGTACTAAACTAACAAACAACTTACTAAAAGGACACTTTAATTTAATTTAATTTTTTATTTTTATTTTTTATTAAATATTGCTCTTGACTTATTTTTTATAAAAGACATAAAATTTTAAACATAATCCAATTATAAAAAATGGACTAAAAACTAAAACCTTATATAATTAAACAATATGACTCACAACTAATTGATTAACATAAAGTAAGAAGTTATTGACTATCATACCCAATTCAAAAACATGACTTGCATGTATAGTGATAGCTACTTGGTTTGAGAAGCTTCTTTTGATGATGCCAAGGTTTATCATAGGTTTCCTGATGATTGTGATAATACACAACATAATAATGAATGCCAATCCTCAAGATTTAATGGCAAGGTAGATGACTATGGTGAACAACAAGAACAATAGAAGATCAATGGCTTGTATTTGATCATACATTCAAAATCAATGGTGTAAGTGGAGTCAAAAATTCAAAGAGCTCAGATTGAACTTAAAGCTACCACATGGCATAGGAGCATTCAAATGATGAATACTATTTACAAGTATATAAAATCCCATGAAGCTACCAAGTGGCACACTCTTGAGAGCTCAAATGGAAGATCAATGGACCATGATAGAGTCAAGGCTAGGAAGACATTTTGAGAGATCAATGGTGTGAATTAATCAAGATTCAAGATTGCACGAGGTAATGACATGTGTTTAAAAGTGGTAAATGATCAAATTTTAAATAAACGAGTAGTGTGATGTGGTAATTCCACATAGGCAAAACACATCATATTGAGAGATCATGTGGACTCAAACACACAATAAGTATAAATGTGAAATCCAAATGCAATCTAAGGTACTAAATCTCATAGTCTAAACTTGTTTTCTACCATTGAAGCTCTGCATGAACCTTTAAAAAACCCTAGAGTGTATGATTTTCTCTGAATTTATTAGTTTGATCTTGACGAGTTAGATTATTATCTACAAAAGAATAATTTGATTGGAATTATAGAAATGTCAACTCATAAACATGTTTCAAAGAAATAAGTTGAGTTACATTTGATATTAGATGCCAAATTATGAGTGTTTGAGGACACCAAGTTTGTATATACTTCTTTAAATATAGGGGATAACAATTATTCTAAATTATTTTAGACAATTGAAAACTAGCCAGTGATCACCAAGGAAGAAGAAAATATCCTCCTAGAAAAGAGACTATACGATGAAATTGTAACCATCCATATGACCAAACTACACTATGAAATTTCAAAAATATAGGTACTTCATTGCATTGATATTCTTGGTCTCATTGTTAAGGAAGATAAAATAGACAAGGGTATGTTAATTAATGAACATAACCAAAGGAAAGTTGCTTACATTTCCCTAATTGCCTTTGAGTCTTATTAAAAACTACCCAAGCCCCATATTGACCGAACCTCAATTAATTAAAGGGATAAGCAACATAACATGATGGACACCCTAGCTATGTGGTTAGAATTTGGTAACTAGGTTGTTATAGACCCTGCAAAGAACATCTTAGTAAGTTAATTTAGACCTAAAACTAGGATGGTGATGACCATGCTGAACAAGTTATATGGATGTGTAAATACAACATATATAAATCCAATTTGGGTGACCATGGTGTATTTCATCATTGAAAAGGTGATAGTTCCTCCATTGGGTGAGATAATCATCATCTCCCTAAGTAGACAAATATATGTGATTAGGCATAGGAAGAAGTCTAAGTTTTACATGATGTCCTATCTTTTAGATGCCGTATGTGCAACCATAAATATTCCCAACTAGAGAAAATTGTCTCCAAGTGGTACTCAGACTGTCTTCCAATACTATTACAAGTTACATGCCTATAATTATAGATACCACATTCAATTTATCTATGATTGTGTCTACCCTGCGCTAAATGAAGCTATAATTGGTATCCCTATAGAGAGAACTATCCCCTTAATCAATAAATTTGTAAACAATAGGGTAATATGGTTGTATATAGATTATACTATCATAAGGATTGAAAGAACCCAAAATTCTCCTCTTAAGTTACTAGTCCATGTTCTTGATAAACTAGTAAAACAAGAGGTGGCCTACTAGTTGTTCCATGGTATAGATGGCCTTTGTAAAACTAAGAGAAAAGGTCTCCTTCATAACTTTCTAATGATAATTAGCAAGATAACATTTAGATAGTGGGATTATATTAAGGTTACATCAAATTATGGGTTGTCTTTCAACCTATAGATGGATGATCTTAGGCAATGGGATGCCTATGGTAGTGTAAAAGATCATTTAAAGATCAAGGGTATTTTTGGTATACCATATGAGCACGATCCTAGTTTATTTGACTTCATATACATTAAGCATCCTCATATTTGAAATAACTAGAATATTGAATGATCATAACATAAGACCTGAGTCCAGATTGAATAGGGACCAAAAAATAGAAGATAGATAGTAATTAGGCCAAAGGCAGTATCATTTGATTGGTGTTGGTTATTCTGGGTTGCTCTCAATAGAAGTAAAAATAGAACATGGACCAAAACATAGGAGGCCTAATGAAATTACTTCAAGTTCATCAGCTCATGAATCATCTAAGGAAATAGAGCAAGAGTTGCCTCAAGAGGAGGTACATATGATAGCCCTTAATCCTAATGAGTCTATTGAGGATACATTGAATATGTTATACATGGATTATGAGATAAATTTAGACACAAATGAAAAGAGTGTTGAGAAAACTAATAAATAAAAGGGTAAAGGGAAGTATTTAGATTTTGTTTTTATTGACACTCCAAAGAGAAAAGTTGAGACTACCATATTTCTAAAGGCAAAGAAACCAAGGGTAACCATCACTCCCCCTTTGAGAGAATTTAACTTGTTTAGTGAGGAAAACATATTATATCATCCACCTATCCTTGAGTGGTACATTTATGAGCTGAGGATATAAAATCTTCCCACTATTCACCATCCATGGGCAATGGTGAAAGCTACTAATATCCCTCTAAAATAATAATTGAAACCCTAGATGATTGTTATACAAAAACAATAAGAAAGGAGATTGGCTACTCCAAGTCAGACAACAACCCAATCAAAAGTAGAGGGCCTAGTTCCACATGTGACCTAATTTTCATTTAGATTCAGATTTGATCCATAGACTGCTAGTTTACAAAGAGTGACTGAGAAAGCAGTCGGGCAGGGTGGTGAAGAAATCATATATCAAAAGGTGGAACCCTTAACTAATTTGACCCAGGAGAAAGGATAGAGACTGTTGGGGATCAACCAATAATGGATTACACTTGTGAAAGCAATAAATGCGGAAATAAATCATATAGATAAGTAACTAAAATGATAAATAGCACAGAATAAGATATACAAGAAAACACCCTAAAAACTTGTATTAAAAACTCTTTACAATAGGAATACAAATGAAGAACTTTGTTCTTCCACACCTCTCTCAGATGCACACAAGATCTCTCACTAGATCTCTATTCCTCAAGAGCTCTCTCTCAAGAGTACTGTCCTTCAAACATTCACAATGTTCTAATTTTACAGTTCAACTCTCATACACACACAATAGCTAAGAAGATCTTCCCTACATATAGAAATAGGAAACTTGAGCATGCTCTTACAACAAACAGTTAAGCCTCTTCAACAAGGGCTCTAAAAATAATATTGCTAACAATAGAGATGCGAGCTTGAGTCTACAACTCAAACTCATCATGCAAACACTCGCTTCTGTCCTCGGAAATCGCTTTCTGGACACGCAGGTAACCGACGTCGGTTCCTGCCTGTTCGCCTGTGACCGTCACCGGCTGACCATACTGCCGACGTCGGCACCTCTGTAACTGCAACTGACCGACGTCGGTCACTCCTGACCGACGCCGACGTCTGTGTAGACCCGAACCTGTTTGTGTGCTCCTTGGTGAAGCTTTTAGCTCCACATCCTAACAATCTCCCACTTGGAGATAAACCAGCTGCACCAGTACCTGTACAGCAACATCTTCTTGCTCCTTCATCTTCAACTCAATCATGAAGACCAATAGAAGTTGAATGAAGATTCAACTTCTCCTTAGTAACTGGCTTAGTTAGCATATCAGCAAGATTCTTGTCTGTATGGATCTTCTCCAGCTTCAACTCACCATCTTCCAATACCTGCCGTATGAAGTGGTACCTTAGCTGTATGTGCTTGGTTCTTGAGTGAAAAGCTGAGTTCTTAGCCAAATGGATTGCACTCTGACTGTCACTATACAATCTGCAACTCCCATGCTCCCTTCCAAGCTCTTCCATGAACCGTGTCATCCATATCATCTCCTTGCTAGCTTCTGTAGCTGCAATGTACTCTGCTTCTGTAGTTGACAAGGCTACAACCTTCTGCAACTTAGATATCCAACTAACCGTTGTTCCACCTACAGTAAAAACATAACCTGTGGTGCTCCTCCTGCCATCCAAGTCCCCTGCCATATCTGAATCTACATAGCCATGTAGAGAAGTATCTGAACCTCCATAGCACAAGTGTCTACTGCTGGTTCCTCTCAGATATCTAAGGATCCATTGTACTGCTTTCCAATGTTCCTTTCCTGGATTGGCCATATACCTGCTTACTACTCCCACTGCTTGGGCAATATCCGGTCTTGTACACACCATTACATACATCAAACTTCCTACTGCAGAAGAATATGGAACCTTACTCATGTACTCTACCTCATCATGTGAATTAGGACATTGTTCTTTACTCAACTTGAAATGTCCAGCCAAAGGTGTGCTTACCGGTTTAGCATCCTGCATATTGAACCGTTTCAACACCTTGTCCACATAATCTTCTTGAGACAATATCAATTTGTGATTTTCTCTGTCTCTCTTAATGCTCATGCCAAGGATTTTCTTTGTTGCTCCCAAATCCTTCATAGCAAACGTTTGAGCTAATTTTACCTTAAGCTCTGAGATATCCTGCATGTGAGACCCTGCAACCAGCATGTCATCTACATACAACAATAGAATAATATATCTACCATTATCAAATCTCTTAAAATATACACAATGGTCGGATTGACACCTACTGTAGCCATGCTCAGTCATAAACCTGTCAAATTTCAAGTACCATTGCCTAGGAGCTTGCTTGAGGCCATACAAGCTTTTCTTCAACCTGCACACTAGTTTCTCCTTACCCTTGACCTCAAAACCTTCTGGCTGTTCCATGTAAATTTCCTCATCCAAATCTCCATGAAGAAATGCTGTCTTAACATCTAGCTGCTCAAGATGCAAATCCTCAAAAGCAACCAAAGACAATACAACCCTTATAGAAGTCATCTTAACAACAGGAGAAAAAATCTCACCAAAGTCAATACCTGGCTTTTGTGCAAATCCTTTTACAACCAATCTGGCCTTATATCTCATATGTCCATCCTCACCTTCTTTCAACCTGTAGGTCCACCTGTTCTTCAGTGTTCTCTTACCAGCTGGCAATTCAACCAAATCCCATGTTTGGTTCTCTCTTAAGGACTCCATCTCCTCAACCATGCCACGCTCCCACTTACTCCTGGACTCCACCTGTAATGCTTCTTCAAAACTCTCTGGTTCTCCACCATCGGTTAGCAATAAATAATATAAGGAAGGAGAATATCTAATTGGAGGCTTACTTACCCTTTCAGACCTCCTGATTGGTGTCTTGGACTCGTTCTCAACAATCTGTCCACCCAAATTTTCTGACAGTGACCGACCTCAGCCACCTGTAGACCTGTTACTGGCCGACGCCGGTTCTTCCTGGCCGACGTTGGTGCCTGGTCTACCGTCATCGGTCTCTGTATGGCCGACATCGGTTTTTGTACTGCCGACGCCGGTTCCTAACCTGCCGACGTCGGTCTCTGTGTTTTCCTGTAAGTAATTATTTCTTTTTCCCGCGAGCTCATTTTGGACCATAACTTCGTCCAACTCATTATTGCTCTGCCCAGCTTGATCTAACTTCCTTATCTGATCATTGTACATCACTCTTTCATTGAAAACAACATCACGGCTCCTAATTACCTTGTTAGTTCCTAGATTCCAAAATCTGAAACCAAAATCATTTGAGCCATAGCCTATAAACGTGCACCTCATAGACTTAGGATCAAGCTTCTTTCTATTTTCCTTATCTATGTGCACAAAGGCTTCACAACCAAAAACTTTGAGATATGAGAGATCTACCTTTTTACCTGTCCATGCCTCTTCTAGAATTCCACCATCTAGAGCTGTAGAGGGTCCTCTATTAATCAGGTACACTGTGGTGTCAACTGCTTCTGCCCAAAACTCTAAGGGCAACCCTGCATGCAATCTCATACATCTTGCACGCTCCATAATAGTTCTGTTCATCCTTTCAGCAATACCATTCTGCTGAGGTGTCCTTAGAACCATCCTTTGCCTTCAGATTCCATGAGTGTAACAATACCAGTTAAACTTAAGACTGCAGAACTCACCGCCATTATCAGATCTCAAGCACTTTAATCTTCTGCCTATTTCATTCTCAACCATGGCTTTCCAAATCTTAAAAGTCTCAAAAACATCAGATTTATTTTTAATACAGTAGATCCATACCTTTCTTATGGCGTCATCTATGAATGTAACATAGTACCATGATCCGCCAATAGAGGCTACCTGAGCCGGTCCCCACACGTCTGTGTGAACAAGCTGTAACTTCTGCCTTTTCTTAGTAGACCCAGTCTTGAGAAAACTAACCCTTTTCTATTTTCCAAATACACAATGCTCACAAAATTCTAGATCCATACTTTTCAAATCTGAAAGCATACCTTTAGACTTAAGGATTGACATCCCCTTCTCACTCATGTGGCCAAGCCTTGAGTGCCACAATTTAGCATCCACATCTGAAGTAGATAAAACTGAAGGAGATTTGTTAGTAACACAATTACACAAATAGAGAGTACCTTCTCTCTTATCTCTGGCCATAACAAGTGCACCCTTGGTCACCTTCCAAGAATCTGCTGTGAGAGTTACTGTACAACCCTCATCACCTAGCTTACCTGCAGAAATCAAATTTCTCTTCAAGCTAGGAACATGCATCACATCGCTCAACACCCATGTGTTGCCATTCTGCATCTTTAGCTGCACTTTACCTTTGCCAATAATCTTACAAGGCTCATCATCCCCTAAGTACACTATTCCAAAGTCTCCATGGACATAGGCACTGAAATATTCTCTGTTAGGGGTAGCATGGAAAGATGCACCAGAATCTAATACCCAAGATTCTATATTATTATGCAAAGAGAAAATAAGAGCATCCTGTGCAATACCTGTAACCTTTGTCTCTTCCTTTCCTTCGTGCTGATTGTCCTCCTTAGGCTTTGACCAACAATTTCTGCTTATGTGCCCCAACTTTCCACAGTTCCAGCATTGTGGCCTTCTGCCATTCCTGGATTTGGATCTGCCTTTTCCCTTAGACTTAGATCTTGATCTCCTCTTGCTCTTTTCTTTTTGCCTTCCCCTGCTCTCGAGATTTAAAGCGTTCCTAGATGTCTCTTCTATGCTTTTCCTACGAATTTCCTCATTCAAAATAACACTAACCACATCCTCTACTTTTAAAATATTCGAAGCAGAAGCAGTATTAGAAACTGCCATTACCAAGCCATGCCAGCTTTCAGGCAAAGAACATAATATTAAAAGAGCCTTTATTTCATCTTCAAATACAATATTGACAGAACTTAACTGATTAACAATACCATGGAAATCATTCAGGTGATTAGAAACAGATCCACCTTCTTGCATATGCAAATTAAATAACTGCTTCATTAAATATACCTTATTTGAAGCTGAGGGTTTTTCATACAAATTTGCTAACGTAGTCATTAAATCTACCATAGTTTTTGCTTGTGACAAATTAGATATCACAGTGGAGGCCAGACTCAGTCTTATAGACCCAAGAGCCTTTCTGTCAAGAACTTCCCATTCTTCATCCTCCATGTCCTTGGGCTTCTTTGCTATCCCACCTAACGGTAAGTAAAGATCCTTCTGATACAGATAGTCCTCTATCTGCATTCTCCAGTGTTGATAGTTCTTGCCATTAAACTTTTCC
The DNA here is from genome assembly GCA_037957365.1 of Torreya grandis. Lineage (NCBI taxonomy): Eukaryota > Viridiplantae > Streptophyta > Pinopsida > Cupressales > Taxaceae > Torreya > Torreya grandis. The sequence goes on from JARHVA010000530.1 coordinate 1,799,430, forward strand.
ATTCTCAACTTACTTTCTTCTGCCATTGCTTCTCCCACTCAAACAGAAATCCCTACAGAAACCCCTGTGAGCAACCTGTAATCCGAACACACTACACAGATCTGAACCACCTGTTAGTGAACCTGAGCTCTGATACCACTTGTTGGGGATTAACCAACAATGGATTACACTTGTGAAAGCAATAAATGCAGAAATAAATTAGATAGATAAGTAACTGAAATGATAAATAGCACAGAACAAGATATACAAGAAAACACCCTGAAAACTTGTATTAAAAACTCTTTACAATAGGAATACAAATGAAGAACTTTGTTCTTCCACACCTCTCTCAGATGCACACAAGATCTCTCACTAGATCTCTATTCCTCAAGAGCTCTCTCTCAAGAGTACTATCCTTCAAACATTCACAATGTTCTACTTTTACAGTTCAACTCTCATACACACACAATAGCTAAGAAGATCTTCCCTACATATAGAAATAGGAAACTTGAGCATGCTCTTACAACAAACAGTTAAGCCTCTTCAACAAGGGCTCTAAAAATAATATTGCTAATAATAGAGATGCGAGCTTGAGTCTACAACTCAAACTCATCATGCAAACACTCGCTTCTGTCCTCAGAAATCGCTTTCTGGACACGCAGGTAACCGACGTCGGTTCCTGCCTATTCGCCTGTGACCGTCGCCGGCCGACCATACTGCCGACGTCGGCGCCTCTATAACTACAACTGACCGACATCGGTCGCTCCTGACCGACGCCAGCGTCTGTGTAGACCCGAACCTGTTTGTGTGCTCCTTGGTGAAGCTTTTAGCTCCACATCCTAACAGAGACTTGATGAGGATCTAATATTTGAGGAGGATGTCCTTGAGCTAGCTCAATCACAATTAGAATAGTTTTAAGATGCTATCAAAGAATAACTTCGATGTAGTATATCTTAATAGTGTTAGGGGATATTATCAACAAGTTTGAGGGCATTATCTAGGATACATTTGATTCTTTGAATACAATAAGGTCTAAACTAGATATAGTGAATAAGAATCATTCCAGGGCTATGATCCAAGTAAATCAATGGCAAAATTTAAGAAATAAGGTAAATAAATTGATTAGTATATTAATAGAAGACCAAATTCCTAATTTAAAAATAATTAGCTTAACCCATTTAAATATCGCTATTGTAATCTTGATTAAGAAGATCAAATATTTGAACAAATGGTCTAGAGGCATGGATGATCTTTCAAAGGATTTGAAATAGTTGTAAAACTAGATGGTGTATATATTAAGTAGCTTGATAAAAGACTAAACTACCCTTAGTCCCATTGGATTGATAATAGATGAGGAGTTCAAACAAATAAATACTCAATTCTTATAAGAAGTGAAGATAAAAATCTAAGGCAAAATAGGTGCAGATAATAACAGGATCTTGGACATGATCCTATTTGCAGAGGAGAAGATTGGTGATGCTAAAAGCATCAAGGAAGTAATGGGCAGAGATGAAAAAGATTGGAAATACTTGGTAGATCAAGAAGAAGAGATTTTCATGGATCCCATCATCAACTTCAAGCTAATTAATGAACAACATGATAATGTAATGAAGATGAAGTAGTAAAAACAACAAGGAGCTTCTCAAAGTCAAATTTGTTGACTTAGAATATTCTCTTGTTTAGAAACATGTATATCATTTGAAAAGAGAATATTCTATTTTATAAGATTATGTACAAATTGTAAAGCACATTGTTTATAGGTTAGTCCATTTGTAAAGTGTCTAATTCTAGAATGTTGTAGAAGGACAACTATCCTTGACACTTGTGTAATTAATATTTGATATGACTGACTGACTGACATACATTAAATTCTTTTATAAAATAGGTATTATCATTTGTAAAAAGAGAGGGAGTTTTAGAGAAAAAACTACTTTTAAAATTTGGATCAAATTAATGTAAACAAGGGCATTCTACAAATATTTTCTCGTATTTGTTTGTGTATTTTGCTATCATGGCTACTTCCTCAAACACTTAGTTTGAAGTTCATATTTGAATGGTTTTTATGGATTCTAGATGTGCATATTTGAATGTAGAGTTGTCAATTTGTGCTTGTGCTAGATTGATTGAAATATCTTAGATTCATTTTAATTTCATTGATTTTATTGTAGATGTGCTAATGCAATTTACCTATGTAATTAAATTTTTAAATTAAATCTGGTTTCTTATTTGCATTGTTTCAACTATCCTTAGACATTTGACTAGTATATGATAAGAATTGTGTTTTTGGATATTTCATGCCACATATTGGTTTAAGTGCACATTTGGATGAAAATTGAGCTTTATCATAATGTCTAGATTGAAGATCATAAATATATTTCTTATCTACCCTACCCTTCCTTTTTTCTCATTTGTTGATCAATTCACTTTAGCTTAGCTTTCAATGTAAATATACATGCTAGTTTATAGTTTAGGTTTTGATCATAATTCATTAAGCTTAGTTCATATTACTTTCATGTTCACAAGCAATATTTAATACCATAGTTACTCCCAACAACCATTTACATTTTCATTTGTGAAATAGTAATTAGCTTTGCCACTACTCCACCAAAGATATCAAGAATATCAAAACCAATAACTCATATAATGGATTATTTGAATCCAAAAATGAGACGAGTTTCTTAAACACTATTGAAACCATGTGATGCACTTTCAGTCATCAACACATGAAAAATAGGTATAGGTATTGTAAAATGACCTAAAGCAATTTTATTCATCCCTAATCATCTGAAACCAATCCTTAAACACTTTCTTACTCTTTCCTATTTTTTCTCATTATTTTCACTCTTTGCCAGTTTAGTGATAGGTCAACTTTGGTGACCAAATTGATTGAAACATAAGATATAACTCATCTAAAAAGCATCATGGACATCAATAAAAAATCTTGACTTAACCTCCATCCACTTGAATGCATTGACTTAGTCAACCCTACCTATAGAATCAAATTATTCAGAAATAAGCAATTTTATGTAGGTTTAGCTCTTTGCCATAACACACCACTACCACATGGAAATGATTGAAGGAGTAATATATAAAATCCAAACATTAAATTCTGGGTACTTTCCAACAAGTTTTCTCCAATTGGGTCACTATAAGGATTTTGAGAGGGTTTTAGACCATTTAACCTCCTTAACAATTATTCATATAGATTTTCCCCTCAAATTCAAAACTAATGCTTGGAGATGTAATCCAAGACCCTTTCCCATCTCTCCCAAAAGGCTTAGGACACCATTCAAAGTTTACATGTGCCAATCAGGATCTAAAATTTCTTCTCAAGTTCTCATCTGTTCCTTTTGCATGCATAAGAGACCTTCAAATGCCTTTTTGGGATTTATCCCATAATAAATAACCTCAAACTTGGTCCAAATGATTTAAAAAACCTTTTATACCTTGATACATGCTCACAATTTTTTAAATACCTTGAAAACTCACCTTGACCCGTCATTAAATAATACTCAATCTTTATGCATGTTAGGCCTTAAACTACTAGTTGGATGTTGTCGCTTGAACACACTTTGGAAAATATTGGATTATTATTAAAAATTCATACACATGTTATATAACTTCAAACCATGCTCAAAATAGCACTCTTATTTTGGAATCTGATCCTCATCCTCTATTTAGCCTCACTAGGTGTCTTAGACACTAGGCCTTCAACTATAAGTCAGTTTAGGTCTGGAGTATGACCCTCTCACTACTTTAGATTCTATCAACACCTCATATAAACTTTTTGACAAATTTTCATGGGCTGACACACTTATTACCACCTATCACAAACCTTGGAAACATCTCATAGCACTTCATTTGGTTAGGCATAGTCTAAAGCAAGGTTAAGGTCGAACTATACACCTTTAATAAAAACATTCCCTCTTAGGCTCACTTTAGCACTCCCATGATTTCATAAATATATCATATGCATGATCAATTAATTAAATATATATTTTTATACCTATGTACCTCCATCTCATCATTGTCATGCCTCTACAAACCATATCCATGTTTAAAAACTAGTCCATCAATCAAATCTACTAGATACCATATAAATCTCATCTTACTGATCCTTCTTGACATCAATGATACTAAACCTAACATCAATGACAACATTTCAACAATCTCCCCCTTTGTCATTGATGGAAAAAAATCCTATTTACACTTTTTGACTTGATTGATGGAAAAACACATAACTCTCTTCCAATCAAGGCTCTCTCTCTCACACAATTAAGACTCTCTCCCTCTTTAACATTAATGATAAAGGATCATAAACATTCTTATAGGGTCATTGACACATAGTCCTATGATCCCAAGACCTAATCATTTCACTTGAACAATAAAAATCCCCTTTTGTTCATGCATACTTATCTCCAATACTTTCAAACCACTTGAGTTACCTCCCCCTAACTCCATGCTTCAGCTTATGAAAGTTACATAGATCTTAAAATAGACTCCTCAATTCACTATGGATTGAATCAACTCATGTCACCTTTAATAGGTCACTTAAACAAAATAGGTCTACAAACAACTCCATAAACTCCTCATATCATCAAACAACCTTCCTTATTCTCATCATGCTCTTGATCTTCACCTGAATCCATCCATCTCTTCATAACTTGCTACTTAATCCTTTATGACTACTTGCTTAGAGATTCCTTGAAGCAACACATGAACTTTTTGGATTAAAAAATACATCTCAGATAGGAATTAATAGCTCTATATGCTTCTTATAACATCAAAACATATTTTCTTCAAGCATCACAATCCATCATATCTCATATTAGCTCATGACACTATCCATGTATCAAATTACCAGATAGGTCTATGAGACCTCATTTTATATTGTATACCTCTATCAAAAAAATTAATATGCATTATATGATATTAATGTCACTTTGACATTCATTAAACTTAGTTGTCTTCATATGAAAAGACTCAATGCAACCAACTTTATAGACAATTTATATTCACTTAGTTTTTATGGTTTCTTTATGTTTCTCAAGCTCAAACCTCTATGTCTCAAGAATACCTTCAAGATATCTTCCCATTGTCTCATTGATCATGCTTGAAAGATATAGTCACCTTCTTAGATCATTACATACTCAGATGTATTATGCAGACATGAAACTTCATAATCAAGGCACAATCACCCACCTTCTCTTCTTAGGCCTAGAACATCTTCATGTCATGATACATGAATGATCATTTTTATAAATTTGTTTATCTATTTTAGGGATCAAACAACTTGAAATATTATTGTTATAATCAACTTCAGATCATTGTTATAGAATACATCCATGTTCTTTGATCTTAATATCCTCATTGGTGTTGCAGACCAATTGAAAACTCATATGTCTTGTCAAAAATCCTCTATTTGATCTAGTTCTCAAAGTGTATATGTTTAAAAAACATGCATGCATAAAAAATAATACATGATCATACCTTTATACCTCATGAAGGCTCAAACAGACCTCAAATAGGTCTCAACAACATACTTAGGCTTCTAATCAAACCATTGCCTATCTATAACAATTTTATAGGTTTAACTTAGCTCCTATAGCTTGATGATCATATCTAGTCCTTGAAAATTATGGTCAGTACCTATACAAAGAATGTAATTGGTCTTATAGACCAATCAAAAACTCTCATGAGCCTCTATATACCAAGATACCTGCACATACTTGTACCTTCTTATCCATGTACTTATTTATATCATATTTTGTTATCCACACTTGGATACCATAATGTTTTTACAACTCATTCATATCTTATAGGGGTTGATGAATTATCTTTATAGATTCCAATAAGCCTATATCTCCCTTAGTAACTACTAATACTCTTTCTTCTTCTTGTCAATAGTTCTATGCTCATTTTGCTTACATGAAAAACTATAATTTTTGAAGAAACTATCATACCTTATTTGATGACCACCTTGGCCTTTGATATCTCTTGAGGATGCCATGCCCTCATGATTAAAACCATCATTTAATTACATGATAATACATACCATGAATCCATCATAGACCAAAATTATGAGTAGTCCAACATCAAACAACATCCTTGTACTTTAGCCATGCCTTCTCTCATATGATCTCCTTTAGACTATTAGGCCTTATCCAAAGGACAAAGCTCTGATAACAATTTTTGGAAGTAGATACTAAGAGTGGGGGTGAATTATTTTCATAAAAATAACTATTCAATTTCATTCATCATTCCATGAATCATTCATTCACATAAAATATCAATGTATAAACAAACAACTATACAAGCATATCACAAGAGAACACAAAATATATGTGGGAAACCCTCTTGGGGGATAAAACCCACTGAAATATTCACATGTAATATAGTCTTATAATGTCAATATCCAAATTTTAGTTAAGAACCAACTTCATAAGGAGCTCCAAGCCCTACTTAGTTAAGCACCCACTCAACTTATTTTTTGCAAGCTCTATCTTGCAAGGAGGATCCAACCCCCTAGGTAAATTATAACCAAATAAGTCATCTATAATATATAATCACCTTATAATTTTTTTTCTAACTTAACTGATGATGAATTCCTTTGTTTTCACTCTTTACCCTTCAATCTCACTCAAACAGCCTCATTAGACCTTCTAGCTCAACATGCCTCTTCTAGGCTCATTAGGTCCACTGACTTAGTCATCCACCTGTAGAAACTATGTTAGATAAAAATTCATTATCCTTTCTCTATAATTATCCTAAATTACCTAATTTTTCTCCTTTAATGATACCTTTTCTTTGTTTAAGTCCACACTAGTCTAACTCTCTCAAATAGGCCAATTAGGCCTCACTTTTATACTCAACTCTTGGTCTCACCCATATTGGTTGGCTAATATCCTTAAAATAATTTATATAAAATTTAAATATATCATTAAACATGTTAAAAATGATAATAAATCACTCATTTATGTGGTCATAACTCATAGAGGCCAAAAACCCAATTAGGCCTAGTCAAGACCTAATGCAATTAGGTCTATCTTGTCCACACATTACCACTTTGACCCTTAATAACACTCATTGTCTTAAAAAATAGATGAAACACTTAATATATTCCTATAATATACCCATAATAATTTTAAATTTGGTTCCTAACTCCATTTTTCCCATTTCATTACCCTGACCCACTAATTAGGCCTAATCACCTTTTAGGCCTTCTCACTACCAAAAGTGTGTCAATCATATCTAAAGCATAAAATCAAATTTATCAAACAAATATGTATTAAAAACACATTAATTTAATATTAATGACTTAAAAAACCTATTCATGTCCATTATAATTGACCACATAGGCTAATAGGCCTAAAAATTCTCTTGTTACAGGCTTACTCAACACTCCTAGTGCACACTGAAACTTAGTCATGAACATTTAGGCCAAAAACACACTTTTGCAAAACAAACATGGAAAAAATTCATATCTAAAGACACCTCATTAATTAGTAGTCATTATGAGAAGTAATATAATCTTTGAATCAACCTTTTTAGACTCTAAACCTTCTTTGTAAGAAGCTCACTCAGAGCTACCAAACATTGCTAACACACAATCAACAAAATTTGACTCTCCACACCATATTGATCACTTTAAATGACTATAATTACATTAAAATGAGCCTTTGGGATATTAATAACATATTAATATTATTTTTATTCTCCATCTCAGTTTAGATGACCTCCAACTCACCACTCCTAGATGACTACTCAAACTACTTGATTGCTCCAGAAATACATTCATGAATAAATTTGTCACTAAAACTTAAAAGGATAATTTAATGACATATAATTCTCATTAAAAAAAATTATTATTCTTATATATCATTAAAAAATGTATATATATCAAAATCTAGAGACAATCATTGGTCTTATAGACCAATCTCTCAGGTTACTCTCTTACTGTCTTAACATAGTTGGACAAGCCATTTTGTATTCCACATTAAAAATACTTAACTTATCTATATAAATTAATAAATAATAAATAGGTAATTTAATTTCTAAAAATAATAAATAACTACATTGGATACATTATATCTTGTCATAAGGTCTCACATCCTTCATTTCTCTTGGCAAACTTGGAACTATCAATTTGGCTTAAGAACCAATCATGGTGAACATGACTTTCCACACTTTTAGGGAAAATTATAATTAATTTACATTATATTTAAATATTATTATAACATATTTAATTACACAAGTATATAGGTCAAATTGTAAACATGAGATATATAGACTAATATCTAAAACATACTCTTTCACTATCTTGACTCACATAGACAAGCCATCTTGAGAGCACTATATACACCATTTGTAATGAATTAAAAAGAATATAATAAACATGTAAAATATTTATATGTATTTAATAATTACCTAAATAAATTTTATTCTTCCCTAATCATTTGAAACTAATCCCTAAACACTTTTTCACTCTTTCCTGGTTTTTCTCATTGTTTTCACTCTTTGCCGGTTTAGGGATAGGTCAAATTGGGTGACTAAATTGATTGAAACATATGATATAAATCACCCAAAAAACACCATGGACATAAATAAAAATTCTTTACCTTCAACCTCCATCCACTTGAATGCATTGACTTGGTTAACCCTGCTTGTAGCATCAAACTATTCAAAAACAAGCAATTTTTTGTAGGTTATGATCTCTACCCTAACACACCACTACCACCTAGATATTATTTAAGGAGTCCTATTAAAAAAAAAATTAAAATATATCAACCAAACCATTCTATTCACTTTACAACAATTTTTCTCTAATCAGGTCACTATAAGGGTTTTGAGATGATTTTAGACCAGTTAACCTCCTTAACGATTGTTAATATAGATTTGACCCTAAAATGCAAAAATAATTATTGGAAATGTAATATAAGACCCTTTCCCATATATAAAAAAAATTTAGGACACCATGCATAATTTACACATGCTAATGAGCATCTAAACTTTCTTATGGGGTTCTCATCTCTTCATTTTACATGCACATGAGACCTTCAAACACCTTTTTGAGCTTTATCCTTCAATCCATGACCTAAAAATTGGTACACATGATTAAAATAACTTTTAAAACCTTTATAAATTCTCACATTTTCTTAAATACCTTTAAAAATCACATTTACCCCTCATTAGACCACACTCAGTCTTTGTACATGTTAGGCCTTAAACTACCAGTTCTATGTTGACCCTTGAACACACTTGGGAACCTATTGTATTATTATCAATAATTCATAGACATGTCATAAATATACATACCATACTCACACAAGCAATATTATTTTGGAATCTGATCTTCATCCTCTGTTTGGCCTCATTAGGTGTCTTGGCACTCCAGGCCTTCAATTGCAAGTCACTTTAGGTCTGGAGTATGACCCTCTCACTACTATGGGTTCTCTCAAAACCTAATATACACTTTTAAAAAACCTCTCATGGGATCACACACTACTTGAAACCCTTCATAAACCTTGGAAACATCTCATATAACTTCATTGGGTTAAGCATAGTCTAGAGCAAGGTCAAGGTCTAGCTGCAGACCTTTAATAAAGACTTCCCCTCTTAGGCTCAATTTGGCACTCTCCTAAGGGCATAAATACCTCATATTCATGATAAATAAACTACATATATCTTATTATACCTATTTACCTCCATATCATAATTTTCATGCCTCTACAAACCATATCCATGCTTAAGAACTAGTCCATCAAGTAGATCTACTAGGCACCATACAACTCTCATCATACTAATCTTTCTTGACATCAATGATACTAAACCTGGCATCAATGAAAAAAATTCAGTAGAGCTTACTGACATCCCATCTCAAATCCCATTTCTCAAAATTTTGTGTACCTCTCCACATCATCATAATCATCTTATGCAACTTTTGTTCAAAATGAACATCCCTCATCCTCCCCTAGTAGAATATGAAGCCACCTTATCCAGATCATAAGATAACATTTTACAATAGTGAAAATATATGTCCATACATGTTGATTAAATAATTAAAACTTATCTTTCCCTCAAATTACCCATTATTTCTATGATCCCAAATGAAATTCTACTTTATGCAGATGATCCTCCTCTTTTTATTAGTGTCCAAATTGGTGATATCCAAGTCAAGCATGCTTTGATTGATGAAGGTTCTAGTAATTATATTACATATCTTGATTTTATCAAAACCCTTGGATATTCTAAGTGTAATCTTCAGTCCACATCCATCACATGTCAAGGTTATGACTAAAGTCAAATACCTCCTTTAGGTTATGTGTGGATCCCTATTACTATCCCACCTATCATTGTTCATGTGAAGGTGATGATATTCAAATTATCTCAACTAAAACTTGACATTCCATTCATCACACCATATTGGATGACCATATCATCCCTACCTATGCCATTGATCTTCATACACCTAATTATGATGATGGTTATAACTTAGTTATACATTCTTAATAGGTCTTGTTTAGGACTGAGATGCTAAAATTATTCATTATTATTTCTCTTTACTTTAGTCTTTCAGTATATCTTCTAATATTCCCTCCTATATTATTCATAATTTTATCATTTTTCCTCTTGATCATAGGGTAGAGATGGTGTGCATACCTCTAGTTTATAAATAACCTCATAGGAATATGCTTATGGATCATGCTATGACTAGTCCCTATCACTTTGCTAGATACCAAGACACCTCTAGCTGATTCATCCCTAAGATGCTTGTAACTATCCTTAAAATTTTCATGAATCCCATTACTCCCTTAGTAGATCCTAATTTAGATCCCATTCCCACTCCATCTATATTTAAGTCTCTTCTTATTTATGATCCTATTAATCCTTCTATCAAACCTTGTCTAGTCTCTCCACCAACCCCACCTTCTCTTGGTGATAGTTTGATCCCTTTACTATAGTCTAATCCTTTGCCCACAAAATGGGGAAATCAACCATATTGTGACATTAATAAAGTTTCTAGTCATTGGACTAGAGACTATTCTCTATACCGATATTCCTCAGCTTCTATTTCCCCTCTCTTGTGAGTATACCCACCAAGTCTACTCACAAGCATATATGTCGATTCCATGACACATATAACCATTCATCTATGTATTGTTGAAAGTTACAATAATATATCAACACATTTTATCTCACCACTCCTTAGCACTCAAACAAGGCTACACATCCCCTAAAAATATTACTTGAGTATCTTCCTAAATATGAAGAGGTATATTATCTGTTTCACCAATGTGGTATTCATCATACTAATTGATGCTACATTATTCAATAGTATCTCAAGGATCATCTCCTAATAATTATTTTAACTTCTACCCTTCCTCCCATAGGTCACTCTTAAAATAAGTATCTCCATTATTCTCTCATGGCTCCACCACTTGTGGTTGCTTTTCTACCTATTGTTTGTCCACCTGTGATTCCTTCAACTGTGGATCCTCCTTCACTCGTGATCCATTCTCTATCGATGACCCCTTCATCTCCCATAGAGTCCACTCCTATCTATTATCTTGATAATCCCCTACATGATATCCCTCATCAACATGATCCTTCAAGCATTCCTACATTTTCTTTCGAAGAGATTTGATGCATAGTATTTTCTCAACTTTCCTTGAAGATTGTGAGACATTAGCTGTAGCTCACATTCAATTTAATAAAAACTTATAAAAGGTTATGGATAATGTGTTTAGACAAATATATTAGTACTTATGAACACAAGAATGGTGTTATTAAATTTTCATTTGGATTGGGCATTTTCTCCAACATTACATTTATCTATTTCATATCATTTGACATTGTGTCAAATTCTTATCTATCGTACATTGTGACTTTTGTTTTGCATTGCATATTGCATATATTGTCATTATTCTTCCTATATTATCTTATGGGTTATTTTTCATAATTCCATCCTTGTTATTCTTGAATGTATTCCCTTGTTCTTGTTATTTTTCATGATTATTTTCTATCTTATCTCTATAAACATGGATAATTGTTATTGTGACTTGGTTATACAAACCTTGATCCCTAGTCATTCCTTATTTACCATGTGATTAGTTATCAAATAATTCATCTCATTAAAATCTCCTTTGAATGATCCACTTTGGATCTCCCTTATTCCCCTTTATTCCCTTTTTCAAACTAAGTATACACATGGTTGAGATTTGAGATACCATGTTGGTTCATATTTAAGCCTAAGTGTTCTAGTCAATCATGTATTTCGATACTTAGTTTCATTTAGCCAAAGCCTAAAGCTCATTCATGTGTATCAATATATCTCTCATGTTTGGTCATTCCAAGTTTTTATGGAGGAGGATCTTAAAATCCATAAAATATTCAAAATCTAAATCATTTAACAAAAGGAAATGATCTAAAAGTAAACATTTAAAAATTTTAAAAGTTAAATCACACTAAAAGACATGATTCTAAGCACATCTCCTTTTTCTAATATAATATCAAACTCCATAGTTGGAAACATGATATATCTAAGGTCCATTGGGGTATGATGGGCTAGTCGATTAGAAAAGGAATTTAAAAAATCTTTTAGTGTTACCTACTTTCTCACACAAGTACCCAATATTTACAGTAGACCAACAACTCTGTAATGGGTCTTGAGGAACACGAAACATGTTATGAGAAGGTAGGTCCATTTTAAATTTCTTGTCCAAAACTTCCAACATGATTTGATATTAGTACCACACTTAATGGCCTACAAATCTTTGTGTCTCTAGCAAATATATATCCTATGTATATTGATGGCCACTAGTCACTTAGTGTTTTCTCATGTCCTTAGTGTGTCTTATGTCTCCTAAGGTCTTCTCATAATATGCCTATGTTATGATTCTTACATTCCCTTTTTCACTCCTTAAAACCTAATATTTCCTCTTGAGACATATTTTTTTGTTCACTGATCATTACCCTAGGGATTCTATTTGTGAGTTACATTATAAGACCATGGATAGGACCTGACCTTCCTCACAAATTACCAAATTTTAAAATTAACATTACAAACATCCCATTTTACCATATTTTCACATTTTTTCCACATCATTGGTGTTCCTTTGTAAGTTGTAGTGTAAGACCATGGATAAGACATGGCCTTCCTCACAAAATTTTCTAATATCCAAGTTAGAATGAAATTACTTGTGTCAAATATGAGATAATATGTGATTTATTATGAGTTACACATCATTGACATGATTCCCATATTGATTTAGTATGTTTTATGCTTACTTCATTAATCTTTTCACTTTTATCTTCTTATTTTCTGATTACATATAAGAATCGAACCACTTTTCTTGAGTTTTTCATACTTCCCAACTTGAATTAGTGTGATTAATTTAAGACCATTTTTTTCAATTTTGTTTCTCTTTTATACTTCCCAACATTATTTAATATTATTGATTAACTTAATTGATTCATTTTTACACCATTGTTCTTTCACGTGATTTCTATTTTATTACATTATTTTCATACTTCCCAACATGATTTAGTGTGATTTTACTTATTTTAATTTGGTGCCAATATTTTTCATGGTTAAAAAATATTTTCCCCTTTTATTTACCACTTTTTGGTTTATTCTACTTAGTCATCTTTTGTTATTACACATTTCCCATCCTGATATAGTGTGTAGTGCATTTGTTTTTTATTAATTATACTTTTCCCAATCTTTTTGCATGTTTTTTTTAACCATGCATATGTACTACATAGTGATAGAAAAGAAAACACCATACATATATTTCTTATAATATATACAACAAAATAAAAAGACATGTGATTTAAATAAATATATCCATTCATCCACAACCACAACTAAAATATAAAACATAAGATCAACATCCAACTTTTAAAATAGAATATCTCTATATATATCATATGTTATTTGATACAAAGTACAAAAATAAATCTATCCAACTCTAAGGTTGGGCTCTATCATGTCTATCTTGTGGCCTAGCCATATTTCCCATAGATGCTTTAGAATTTTCCCTCTGAATAGTACATTATAATAAGGATGTATGAGATCTTAATAATGCTACATATCCATGTAGTTTGGCTACCTAGGCATGAACCTATATTAGATATATAGTGGTAGCCACATGCAAAACTCTCTCTTGAACCAAGGCCTATCATATATATGCCTCTCCTTATCCCACCCCTGATGGTATCTATAGCCCATCTTAATGTTCCTATAATTACCTCTCATTCTCCCCTACTAGTCTAAACCAAACCACTTAAGCTAGGGTATATAGTACCACAAGCTCATCCAATATGGTAAGGTCATATGGTATAAGCACCTTATCCATAATATCATAGTGTGATCCCATAACTAGGGATCCCCATCTGACCTCCTCCTCATCTACAAGATCTATAAAATTCAAATTAGATAGATATTAGATCATATATACATCTCAAAATCTATCTATCTAAAATCATATAAAACTAGTATCATATATCAAAGATTAAAAATTACAACCATTTATTACCTATCTAGGTGTCACCAATCCCCATCTCCTAATCTGCTCATTTTCTGAGCATGATCTCTCCATCAACTCATCCCCTCAGTACCTCATATATGGTACACCTCCTAATCAAATTAAACCCCAATTACCTCATCCATGGGATGCCTCTAAATTAAATAAAACCCTAGAGTCATGACTCATGAATGTTTTGATCTTGTCCTTAGTGTACCTCTATTAACTATCTCTACCCTAGGTTGGCTGATGGGTCATCCTAGATGACCACCCTCTATGCTCTCTCTCATTTTTGGCATCTCCATTAGTGGTGTAATCAAGGTGGTTCTTGATCCTCCTACTATGGTGTCAGATGTGGTACTTATGGCACCCCTACATCCATGTCCATACCCTTTTTATCTATTGGCTATCATGCTTGACTAGTCCATGGTCTAACACACCATGATTTGATCTCCAATCTCTTGACTAGTGTTCCTCTTCCTCCTCTCTCCCTCATATCTCTCACATGTTGAGACCAAATGTAGGAATCACTATAAGATCCACTCGATGAGGGAGTTCTAACTATCATGGTAAGTGTGCCACTGGCTATGGATTTACCCACTAGGTGTAGTGGCCCATGATCTATACTCATGCTAACCCTAACACCATAGCCACTCAACTTGACCAAATAGTCATAATGTGTGTATAAGGCTACCACACGATCTATCCTTATGTGACCATCTATATCACTAGCACATGGGGCATTACTCACACCACCCAATCCTATCTCTATCTCAAAACCTAAGGCAAATAATCATTTACCACATGTGGTAACCCAACTAGATGATACATCAAGAACCTCTCATATATCTAAGCACTCAATAATACCACTAGCCCCATGGTCTTCTGACCTCTAGATAGCATCCCATACATATCATGCATGAGATGAACCTAGATGAAAAGCCCAAGTCATAAAGTCCCCCTGATCCAATATAGACTAACACAAGGCTATTGCATATAGTGGTACCTTACCATCTGACTTATGACAAAACACTCATGTTGTCACAAGTTCTATTACAAACTTATGGATATCCAAAATATGTGTAATATAGACATTAAACAAACTCACCATTAGTCCCATGTAAATATTATTAGAGCACATTACCCACCAGGATTATTCTCATCTCTCCTCCTGGTCATTTGGTATCCCTATAATCACTGGCGTCTTCCTATCAGAAGTCTAAGCAATGCATGGACATTTTTTAAAGTGATACAAAACTCCCATCCACTACCCATCTAAATGTGTTAGACAAACATTCCTAAGATCCAAATAACATGACCACAAGATTAACACTCAGTGGGATCTGTTGCATCTCCTTGATGCCTCCCAAGTATAATGTGACCACTCTAGCTCTATCTACATCTATCAGGTGCTCCAATAGATCAAGTAGCTATAAATCATCCACCAATCAATAAAATCTCTAATGCCTCTACAAAAATCAAATAAAAAAATATGTATTAGACCTTCATATCACTCATTATCAAAATACATTCTTTTAAATTTCACAAAAATTAATTAATTTACCTTAATTAATTAATTTATTACTAAATTGACATATTTTAAAACTAAATCATCCATTTCAGTACTAAGTTAGTCACCCTATGGCTGAATAGTATTATATCAGCCACCTAGAAACCAACTAAGATAGCCATATAGTATTAAGTCAGCACCTTGGACTTAACAAAACTAAGTCAGCATTTTTTTCCCTCAACAATACTATATTGGCCACTTAAAAAACATACTAAGTCAATCGTGTAGTACTATGTTGACCCATTTCCCCAACAAACTAAGTCAACCCATTCAAAATTTTGTTTTCTACCAACTAAGTCAACCTGATCAACCTTGTTCATTTCATGTGATGATTGACCAATTGTAATAAATTCCTTGGGCATTTATTATTCTAAACCCTTCTTACCTAGTACCTCATTTGACCCCTAATGTACCTAAAATTTTCCTTGGGTTCATTCCAGTATCTAGATTTGGCTTAATTAACAAATTTCTATAAAACACTCAATTTTAAATAAAAATACTCAAAATTTTGAAATTTTTAGTTACTTACCTATGTTGTACTCATTGAAGTCACTATGCATCCTCCTCATTTTAGCTACCATCTCCTCATCATCCTATCTCTCTAGGCTCTCACTAAGTTTCTCATAGCTCTATTTTTCTCAGAATAGTAAATATTAAAAAATGAATTATTTTTCACCTTATTTATATTTATTATTCAAAATTATTTACCCTTCAAATATTTACCGTTAGATTCCTTATTTTGATCATATATTTGTTTCTTCTAACTCATTTTTTGGACCATAAATTTTTTTGGAATCCTAATGTTGTAGAGAATATTCTAACTATTATATGCATATATTAAAAAAATTTAAAATTTTGCTCTTTTTTGCTAATCTCTATAGGTTCACCTAATGTTCTTCACATTGGACTCCTTCACATTTATCACATCTCCTTCTTTATATACAACACTAAAGTAAGTTAAGGCATGTGTTTTTCAATTATATCCTTTCATTTATCTTATTTTCTCCTTACTACACTTTACTTATCATTAGCATTATGTGTCATCGTGTTCTTTTTTTGAAGCACCATCCCATGTTAAACTTAATATTTAAGTGGGGCATATGTATAAACATAATATTTTCAAAATTTTATCAATTTACTGATGCTCTCTATCTTGAAAGAACCCATCAAGTCTCAATCTCTCTGAGTGCACTCCTTAAGGGGTGCACTAGGAAAGGGGTGGGTAGACCATTGGTGATTCACAGGATTGTTGTCCCTTATTACCACTTATTACCAACCTAACCAACTCCTAAAAACATTCCCCTAAGCTTTGTCTCCTCTTTTTCACACTACTTTAGTCTTTTACCTCATTTAGTAGCCCTTTTCTTAACTTAAAACCTTTTTTGATAGTTTACATGACTATGTCATCTGTGTTGACCTTGTACTCTTATTGACAAAACTTATTAAGGGTCTAGGTCAGCCCTTTGCCAACCAAGTCTGTGATCTAGTGAGTTTTTATCAATTATAATACTAGGTCAACCGGTTCGACCTTGTCGACTGAAACTTTTGGAAGGGTTCAGGGTTAGATCTGCCTATATAAACATAATCATTTCCATTATTTATCAAGAAGAGGAGAGGTAAGATATATTGCACATCTATTTATCTACCATTCTACTTGAAGAGAAAATGTAGGGTTTTGTACTTTCTTTGGAGATATAGATCTTATCTTATGGAGAATTCTTTTGGATGCATTTAAAGGTTATGTAGCCTAGAGTTGATTTATCCTTGTCATCCTTACATACCACAATAACTTATTTTAAAACACCTTATCCAAGGAAGAGATTGAAGCTCAGTGGGTTTATCTTCAAAGGTAAGTATTCCTAACTTTGTTCCTCCTTTGTAAGAATAGCTAAATATGCATTTGCACTTCTCTTCCATGCATTAAGATTGCATATACATTGACATGAATATATGTCTTCTATGTATCTTTAATTATGTTGTTTATTACCCCCACTTTGTGCAACAAGATTTGGTTAGTAGTAGATTACATTTTTGCTTTACTTGTTATTAGTTTAGTGAATATAAAAACATAGGACCTAGTTGGGTTATTACATAGTTTTACTTGACTTGAGGCTTTGGAACCCTCCCTAATGATATTATTATGGTAAAATATCCCCTTATTAGGTTTATTATATCCATATTGGTCATGACCCCAATTATCTAATGTATCCCCAATTAGAAGTGTAAGAAGGATATATATTATTCAAGATAGGATTGATTTATAGAATCTATTGAATTTATCATTGCATACAAAGAACACTTGAAATACTTATTTATTGCATGCTAGACAGTGGCCTATAGCGACACATACTTGCTTCTTCTCTTTCCTAGGAATCTAGCTAGACAAGCCTTGGAATGGTTGTTAAAATTACTAAAAAATTATGTACCTGACTTAGATGATCTTTTAAAGAAGTTTATAGATCACTATTATGAATTTAAACCAATAAAAATAGAATATTGGTGAAAGATTCTCTATATACTTACAACATTGGAGAACACTAGTGAGCTAGTTTAATCATAATCTGCTAGAAAAATATTTGGCTATGGTATTTACTATGAGCCTACACAGTGAGATATCATACTATCTCAAGTTGTAATGTGTTCATACATTTGAAAAGTTTATAGATAAACTAATATAGATTGAGAAAGCCCTTATCAACAAATGGATAATCAAGATATCCTCTTATAATCAAAATTAAAACCAAAACCAAAACCAAGGCCAAAACCATAATTAGAACCTAGTTCAAATATCAACTTTAATGCCACCTTAAGCCAATAATAATGAGGCATAAGAACCATAAAACCATAATAAAAATGTTGTTAGCAATGGGGTTACTAAATTTCACCATGTTTAAATGGTGTAAACATTGGCTATCTATTTATCGTTGCCTAATCAACAACCACCTCATCCATATATTCAATCAAGACCTACACAAAACCAACTACCATAAAGTCAAACCTAATTATAGGCCCTTCCTTCAAGGAGAACACCACCCATTTTTAGACCATTTGGTAACCTTGGTGAGTCTATTGAATTTGTGATATGAAGATTGGTTCAAGAAAATATGATCAATTTTTTATACTGAAGATGTTTCTTGTAAGGATTCCTTTTCCTAATTGGTACAAGGAACATGAATTTTTTTAGTAACATCATGTCAGAGGATATTCTATAAGATGGTGTATCCAACTAAGGCATTTGATTGAGAATATGTTAGAAAATAGAGAGATATAAAGAGATACCCATGCTCTTATGAACAATCATAACTTAGGTATATACTAGAATCCATTTCCCCAACATAATAATAACAATAATAACTAACATCAGTACCAATAACAACAATAGTAGTAGTAGATAACTCCAAAATAAAATTAATAGCAATAATTCCAACCTCAACAATAATATTAGAATGGTAGAAAACAAGGTGAAAATAATAAAATTAACCAACGAGGTCATCATGCCATTGTGTATACCTATAAAAAAGTTATAGGACATGTTTTAGGTGGTCATATTACCACTATCACTATTAACCCTCAGCCAACTACCAATAGAAATAGACCTTCACCCAACAATGCCTATCTACCAAATGATGCCTATTAACCCTATTATGATGGTGATTTTTTGACACACCATGTTGACAACCCTTCTATATATCATCCTAGAATTATCATTCCAAGCATCATTACCTACCCAGTCAACTACCAAATCCAAGTTATATATCAAGATTACATAATTACAATTCGATGAGCTAGGGTTACTATCAAAAGACAATAACCAAATACTACAAATGATCCTAATCAACCTTCCATGCTTAATATAAATAAATCAAATGACAAAACTAAGGGGAAGACCTATGATATTATGGAACAATTGAATAAGACACATGTGCACATATCCATCATGGATTTGTTACATATGTTTATCATTCATAAATACATATTGAAAGAGTATTTGAACCAATCTCTCATGCTGGATGACATCTTTCGAGACAAATTCTAAGCCATGATAGGAAATTTGGACCGTGGCCAATATCTCACCTTTGACCAAAGTGATATGTCTTATTTATACCTCTACATAGTAACCTATTGTATATTGAGGTTGGTATAATGAACCATAGATTTAAACATGTCATTGTATACAATGGTTTGAGTCTCAACATTATGTCTCTAAATTTGGTCAAGCATCTTGGATATATAGTAGTTGACTTGCATCCTGATACCATTGTTATCAAGCCATATGATAATGAAGAATGGGAATCTCAAGGTACTATTAACTACTAGTGGTCATTAGGCCATTAACCCATGATACTCTATGTTATATTTTGGACTTATAACTATCTTAAAATTTGTTATTGGGCCAATTTTGAATCCATGAAATCAGGGATACACCTTATACATTGCATCAATGTATAAAATTTCCACATTCAGGAATGGAAGTGACTATAATAGTTGATCTTAAATCATATTAATATTTTAAATGCCTTGAGGTTGAGTATAAAACCTATAACTATCAATTTGGCATGAATCATATGCCCAAATTAGATGAAGAAAGAGCCTAAAAAAGGAAAATCCATTAAATCAGGCCCAAAAGCTAATTACATTAACCTAGACATCTTAGCCTCTACCTCAGCCATACCTCCACCAAAAATTCCATCCACTTATATATAACTAATAAAGGTCTTTGAGAATACAATACCCATAATGCGTTCCATATTGCCAAACTTCCTAAAAATCCAAAAGCTTATGGGAGACCTAAGACCAAAACTAATCGTATAGAGTGGGAAACCAAAGGAAAAACCCATTATTTTCAAACTGGCCTTTGACCTAGATTAGGACCTCTTAGCAGAAGATGATTCATGGCTCTACACTGATGGGTTAGTTGACTATTACCAAAACACAAAGTATCCTATCCCTAGCCAAATTATGGAGCACCTAGATTATGAAAACAGAGGCTTGGGGCTAAATCAACAAATCATTATCAAACTAGTCTCAATGATTAACTACAAGGGGACCCATGGTATTAGATTTAAACCTCTTGGGGGTGACCCTACATACCTTATTCATGTTCCAACACTAACAACTAGTGATGATAATGTTGAAAGTGACATAGGATTTGATTATAACATATATGATAACATTATTGCTATAAACTTGTTTAACCCCCATGATATTTACACCATTATCCCTATTTATTAGCTTTAAAATTTAACCATTTACCATCCATAATTGATCGAGTGATACCATCAAGAGTCAACAATGCCATTACATGAGTTTTAAAATGATGAGTCCATGCATGAATTTTTGGGATTAAGGAGTCACATTCCTATTGGAGACCATAAGCATGGATTTAATATTAGATTGGATCCTATTTCCTAATTCAGAGAATGGGTGAACCTCCATATCCAAAAATAAAAACAAAATCAAACATTGAGTTATAAATTGAAAACCTATTTGAGGTGCTTTTTGACCAAGAAAAAAGTAAAGAGAAAGGTAAGTCTCTTGGTAAAAATTGGTTTTTAGTTCTATTAGATGGGGATGTTCACCCCTCTTCCTATGAATCACAAGAAACTTATATCCCAAAGCATATTTATGGGTTAGATATCAGTAGTGAGGAGTAGTAATATTTTACATAGATTATTTAAGAGTGACCTAAGTTATTTGTTTCATGGTTGATGCCAACATTAGGAGATTTTGATTCATCCTACTTAGGAGAATAAGATGAGATAGCCTGTCTAGGAAGACTTTGATATTTCCAATTAGTTCAACTCCTTTCCAACTATTTTAGATGATGGTTTCACACTTCTTGTGGAGGGCACTTAAGAGGTGAAAATTGATACTTTAGTAGACCCAAAGTGGATTAAACTAGGTGCATCCCTCACTGAGGATGAATGTGAAGCTTTTATATCCATTTTAAGTTAATTTTTTGACATATTTGTATGGGCCTATTTAGATATGCTAAGTTTGGCTCCACATTGATTTTAAACCATCTCATTTTACATCCTGTTGCCAAGCCCATTGAATAGAAGCTATAAAATATGCATCTTTGTATTTTTATGTTAGTTGAGAAAGAGTTGGAGAATCTCTTAGACATGAAATGCATCAGTCTAATCAACTATTCAGAGTGAATTTCAAACATTGTTCCATTAAGTAAGAAACCATAAGATAACATAATTTGTAATGATTTTAGATATATCAACAAAGCTTTCCCAAAATATGATTTTATTTTGCCTAATATTGATATGATAGTCAACTCAATAGTTGAATATGAAATTCTCCCTCTAATGGATGGATTTTCAGGTTATAATCAGATAAAAAAAACACCAAAATATCAACACAAAATAGTTTTCACCACTCCATGGGTAATGTTTTGTTATTAGGTGATGCCATTTGGGCTTAAAAATTCTAGTGCCACTTATCAAAGAGCCATGATAGTGATTTTCCATGACATGATGCATGACATTGTTGAGGATTATGTCGATGATATCCTGGGTTATTCAAATACCTATGATGATCATCTTATTGTATTATTAAGAATATTTAAGAGACTTCATGAGTACAACACCAAGCTTAATCTAAAAAATTGTGTATTTAGAATTAATTCTATCAAACTATTAGGCTTCATTATCTCTCGTAAGGGAATTAAATTCAACCAACCTAAACTGTGTGCAATTATAGAAATGTCACCACCATCTAACATGAAGTAGCTATGTAGTTTTCAAGGAAAGATTCAATCTATCAGATGCTTCATCTCATAATTAGATGATAAATTCCATCTATTTATGCACTTGATAAATAAAGGTATTACATTCTCATGAAATGAAGAGTGTCAAAAAAACATTTGATCAACTTAAATAATATCTTGCCAACCCACCTATTTTGTTTCAACCAATAACAAATAAGTCATTACTTCTTTACTTATCAACAACCAAGAATGCCCTAGGGGAACTTTTAACATAGAATGTAAATAGGGAAAAGAGCATGTCATATGTTATTTGAGATGAACATTGATCATGTATGAAAATAAATATATGTTGATTTAAAATATCTATTTAGCAATGGTGTTCATAGCACAAAATATGCACTTTTATATGTTGAATAAAAAGACCATTATTATTTATAAAGTAGATCCACTCAAGTATTTAATTTCCAAATCAGCTCTACAAGACCGTATGATAAAATTTATCATTCTATTGAGAAAGTTTGAAATTAAATATGCTAACCAGAAGGATATTAAAGGGAAAGTAATCATGGATTAGCTTATAGAAACTCCTCTTCAAGATACTCAACCTCTTACATTTGGATTTCTATATTAGTCCATTATGACTACTGATGAAGTAGATGCACCACCTAAGGATGAATAATGGAAGATATACTTTGATGGATCAATCATGAATCATGGATCAGACGTAAGAATATTGTTTGTTATGCCATAAATAGATCTCATTCCCAAGTCCTTTCATATTGGATTTCTATGCACCAATAACATGGTCGAGTACGAAGCACTCATTATAGGGATTCATCAAGTAGTATAATGGAACATTTAACATTTAATGGTGTATGGTAATTCTTAGTTAATCATCAATAAAATTACACACTAGTACCAAACCAAGGCTGAGAAGTTATTACCCTATAAATATATGGTTGATACTCTCAAGCAACATATTATCGACATCTAATTTGAAAGAATACCTTGGGCCAATAATAAAATAGTTGATGCCATGGACACTATTAGCTCCATGATGTAAATCATACACATAAAAATGCATTATCAATTTATTTTTGAACATATCTAAGCATTGACATATAAAAAATCATCTATTGATATGGTTTATGACATTTTTGGTCCCATGTCTCCATGGTACTTAGACATATATACTTATCTTCAAAAACAAACCATGCCTCTCAATTTATCTTATAAAAAACATAAATATGACACCCAATGCCTCTTGCTATAGCCTACTTGGATAAACCTTGTATCATATAAGCTATGTTGGAACTCTACTTCATTGTTTACCTTTGGTAGAATCTAGACTAGCATTGAGGGAAGTCAATAAAGGAGTGTGTGGAGCTTACACTATCAGGTCAATCTTAGCCAAAAATTTACTACATATTGGTTATTAATGGATAATGATAGAAGTAGATGCAACTACATATGTGAAGAGGTGTGTTAAGTGTTAGAAGCATGCCAATCTGATTCATACTCTAATTAAGATACTCAAACCATTGACAACACCATGGCTATTCTCAATGTGGGGACTTGACCTTGTCAATAATATCAATCTAACATCTTTAGATGACCATAAACACATCTTGACTATTATCGAATACTTCACTAAGAGGGTGGAAACCATTCCCCTCACTTACATAACTGGTAAGTAGATCTCCAATTTCATATTCAACCATCTCATCTACCACTATGGCATCCCATCTGACACTATATTTGATAATAACAAATCATTCAAGAATAAAGATGTAAAATCACTATGTTCTCAATATTACATCAAACAACATTTCACTATTGTATATTATCTTTAAGGCAATAGCCAAGATAAGGATTCTAATAAAACCATTATCAATATTCTAAAGAAGATTGTCAATGATGTTGATCACAATTAGTATTTACAACTATTTAGCACCCTTTGGGCATATCTGTTGAGGCTAACATACCCCCATTTTTCAAAAATAGGGACCCTTGTGTCAAATTGTACAAATTTTTGCCTTAAAATTAAAAATCCACTTGATCAAAGTGTCATTAACATGATTACACATTATTTTTATTTGAATATCATCCACACCATGGTCTGGCTAACTTATTTGTTCATGGTTTAATCTTATCTAAAGTGCTAACATTGAATATTCATGTTTTAGGTTATAAGTTTATTGGAGCCTATTTGGGGTTGAACATGCTTAGGGTTTTTGTGCTTCAATGTTAAATTGATATTTTTACCTTGGTCTATAATTGATTAATTAAATCTATATTTTTGAAGCCCTATCCTAATGTTTTACCTAGACCTTTTAATTCAAATTTAAATTTTGAAAGATATTTTTATTTAATTTTAAGTGGGGACAAATTAATCATACCATGGACTTAGTTTAATTTTTACCCTAAGGCTTGGTCATGTTTTTCAACACAACCAAACCTTAGGCTAAGAATCCTATGTTTGGTATATGTTATGCTCCATTGTCCCTTTGTTATAAGGCTTTATGCTATATTTATTATTCATATGGTCCTTTTGTTCTATGTTTATAGCCTTGGTCCATAATCTTCATGCCTTGGTCCCTTTTAATTCATGGGGTCACCTTTAACATGTTTATAACTTAGCTTAATCTTTTTATCCTAAGTCCTTTATAAATGTTCTCAAGCTTAACTTTCATTATTTTTTGTAGGATCCATGATTCAAATTTTTTTGCATGAAATTGATCTAACGAAGTGAAATCAATGATTAAAAATTCAAGTAGTGGATCCCAGTTTAAACATCGAGAACCTTTTAGAGATCGACGATACACATTCTAGTGTATAAATATAAATAATGGAGAAAAATCAATGAAGAATTTTTAATAAATATCTGAGTTAATATGAGACTTCCACATGTCGAAAGAATGTGAGCTAACAAAATTGATGAGATGTAGAGCTCAGAATGCCCACTGGACTATCAAATGGCACAAACTTGAAGCCTAATACACATTAAAGACAACACTTTTTGGAAATCAATGGCCCATGTTGATTCATACCCACTCGATTGAATAGAGTGAGATCACATCAAATTGTCAAAGGTTTTATAGGATTTCCAAGTGGCATAACCTTAGAGCCTAGTATAAAGAGCATAGAGGCACTGAGTAGTCAACACGTGGCACACACAAAGTATAAAATTAACTATAAAATGACAAGTGGTAGGCTTAGAAAATAATCCTCATAACATGTTTAAAATTTATGATCATACGATCATCAAATATTTTCTCACAAACATCAAATGATGGTTTCACAAATGTCAATTTTAACGTAGTAAGGAACCTTGATCACATGTTTAAAATTAATGGTAACATGACTGCCAAAGACATTCCCATGGATGTCAAATGACCATCATGTAGACATCAATTTTAAGATAGTTTCTTGGATCCAAATTCAAAGGCAATGGTCATATTTTTAATAATGATGAACATAATGACACAGGGATGTCATGGAAATGACACGTCAAAGCCATGTGAGTACAATAGGCCAAATCATAGACCCTGTAGACCTAGTAATGTAAATTTTGGGATCTAAGCTCATTATGTTTGAACTAGATACTACCATTGGAGCATTATATGAACTTGCAAGTGTGATTTGACATGGAACAAGGATCATAACCAAATCCTGTGAGCATTATAATTGACTTGAGGAAGCTAAAGTGTTGCATGTGTAAAGATAGGTTGAGCTAGAATCCATCAATGAATAGTTTAAGAGGATTTTAAAAAATGATGGAGGACCCATAATTTATCCTTGAACATATTGAATATGTTACCATGCCTGTATTGGATAGCATTAGAAAGCAATGAAGACCCTACAGTAGTTATGGAGCACTTCATCAGCTAGTGGGTCCCAAAGTTGGATGAAATAAGAATGTTCTTTTTGTAACCAAAATTGTATAATATTTTGAAGTGTAATATTCCATTTGTAAAGTCATGTGTTGTTTTTAAAACACACTACCTACAAGATCAGTCTAAAGGGAAATTCTCATGTATTTATATAACATTTGTGGAAAGGACAACTGTCCCTATACTTGTACAAATGTAATTGGATAAAATTGATCGATAAGCTTCCTAAAATATTATAAAAGGGGTATTGTTAATTATAAAAAGGAGGGATTTATTAGATCCAAATTACTTTATAAACTTGGAGTAGTTAATATAAGCAAGGAATTATGAAAAAATTATCTAGTATTTGCTTGTGTTCATTGTTATCATAACTTCTCTCTTACTTGTTATGATTTCTATATTTGAATGGTTCTTATGAATTCTTGGTGTGCACCTTTGATTTTAGAGTTGTTAACTTTTTCCAATGCTAGGTTGAATGAAAGTCCTTAGTTTCATTTCATTTTCTTACTCTTCTTGCATTTGGGCTAATATTATTTACTTGCAAGGGTAAATCTTTAAAGTGAACCAGGTTCTTATTTGCATTATTTACATCTTCCTTAGGAGTTTGCCTAATGTGTGATAAGATTTGGGCTTAAAATATTTCATGTTGTACATTAGTTAAGTGCATGCCTAGATGAAATTTGAACTTTGTCATGATGTTTAGAATGAAGATCAATAATATTTTTTTCTGCCCTACCCTTCTTATTGATTCTTTTTAATCAGATCAGCTTAGTTTAATTGTCATAGTAAATATACATTTTATGTTAGTTATTAGATTATTTATTGATCATAATTCACTACTCTTAGCATATATACTTCACATTTTGTATAGATCTGTTATTTGGACACGATGGCTCCCAACCACCAAAAATTATGAATATTGTAAAACAGTCACTTGTTCTACCTCTATTCCACCAATAGATAACAAGATTATCATAACCTACAACTCATGAATTGAGTTATTAGGAATTATAAAATGAGAAGTGTTCATTAAACACTCTAGGCACCTATAGTACACATTTAGGCATTAACAGGGGGAGCTTCACTGGTGCTAGAAGGAGGGCTAGTTAGATCTTTATAAATTTGTAGAATCTTTGCTAATTCTGGTGTATTTTGATCAAATATTGATGTATTCTTTGCATATTTGTGTAAATATCATTGATCTTCATGGTTTCATACTAATCTTTGTGCTTATTTAGACAAAGATGGGTGTTATTTGATGATATATGAGTATATGTGGTAAAGATAGCTTAAATCCAAGGCATTTGAGGTTAGTAATAGTAGTTTTGTTCAAAAATTGACTAATTATTTACAAATTTGAGTTCATTTGAGCTTGACACATGTAAATATAATTCATATTAACGTATTTGGACATATATTTGAGCTAATTTAGTTAAATATCAACATCTTTTGTTGTTCTTTATACATATTTATGCAAAATTTTCTTAATGTGTGAGTTTGATCGTTCTTATTTATAAATATGAGGCTTACACATCATATTTTAAATAGTATTTGGATCTTGGACCACCAAAAGTAATATCCTCATCAAAGTATGGCATGGTAAGGGGGATATTCTATCAATGTGCCTAGTCAAGTACATGACCTACCAAGAAACCCTAAAAGGTATTTACCTTATTTAGTTCCTAATGGTGTTGTCACTGCTAAAGAACATGTTAGATATTTTAAAGCTTATTTAAGACTCTTGAATGTTGTGCATGAAGATATAACATGTAGATTGTTCCCATTTATTTTTAAAGATGTTGCATATGAATGGTTCCTTAACCTTCTAGAGGATTATTTTACTAGCTAGATGATTTAAAAAATATATTTATTGATTAATTTGGTAAAATCATTAGCCCATGAATTCTATATTAGTAATTCACTACTATCAAAAGAGACTCAAATGAGCCCATTAAAGCCTTTAATGCTAGGTTCCAAAAGATGTTTAGTAGAACTATAGCCCTTTATAGACCTGAAGAGGCTTTAGCCTTAGATATTTATAAGGATGCTTTGGATCCCATGACTTATGTGTTCCTTAAAAAGTCTATTAGAGTCATAAACACTTTGGCATTGGCTTATGCTAAAGCAATAATAATCAAGAATCAAATGCAGCCTCAAGGTTAGCTTGAATATGCTATCCCAAATGTCAACCTCAATTTCCTAGCACTGAATGTCATTCCTAATGCCAATCAAATTGTGTCTACCTTAAATCAGACACCAATATTGAATTAATTTCCCTTAAGCCATGCCTATCCTAGCCAAAATTTAGGGTTCTTCAAATATGATTCAAATGGATTTAATCCACAATGATAGAAAGCTATGATGCCCACTAGTAATGACAACTAATTTCATAACTTGGAAACACTAGAGAGTGAGAATGAATCCATACTTAATATGGTTTAAAATTTTATCACTAATTTTCTTTAGTTGCAAAATACAGTGGACAATCCTGGGGAAGGCTCCAGCAAAGACTATGCTTCTCAAAGGTTTAATAGGTTTCATGATAATGGAAACAATGAGTTATCTAAAGACATGCATGAAATGAATATTTGTGATATAGGCCTAGCTAATCATTGTAATATCCTTGATGTATATTAAAGTGAAAAGGCTACATCTGAACTTGTGTTTTATCAAGATAGTGTTGCAAGGACATCTATATTTGCAAAAACTTTCAATCCTTCATGTAGGCTTTTGATTTTCCATTTGAATAAGAGAATGAACCAAAAAATGATCTAGAAGATGAAATAAACATTCAAGATGAGCAGCCCCATGAACAAGATTAGATACAAGATAACTTATCTTTAGAATAACTCTATGAGGATAACTTATATGAGGTCATTACTGAAATAGAGTCTACCCCTAAAGAAGAAAGCTAATGGCAACATTTATACCAAGATTATTTGAAAGAAATTGAGGCATTTCAAGACATTAATATCATTTTGGAGACCCTAAATCAAGATGAGTTGGGACTCAATTAGGTAGATGAGATGTCATTCTATGCGGAGGATGAAAATAAATCAAATGAAATAGATCAAGATTTTTCATATGACACCTTAAAAATCATGGAAGTATGTGATCAACTTGATTCAGATGGTAAGGTTGCAAATGAATTTCATGTTTTTTTAGCTGATCAAGATGAAGTAGCCTTTAAAGATGACTTGGAAAGTTTTATTACAAATATTGGGAGTCTATTTCCACCTTAAGCTAAATTTAATGAAGATATTAGGATAAGAATGCAAGCTGAGCGACCATCATTAAATGAGGATGATATAAGTCACTATCTATCTATGACTGAAGGAGAATTAACACTCTTGATGTAAGATAAAAGGATTTAGGAAGAAGATGATTGGATTATATATTCATACCTTATATCCATGCATCTAAGAATGTTGATAGGAGGCCAAGCTACATCATCTAGAAGACACAAGCATACAAGTGCTCCTATCTACAAGAAGAGGCCATTAAATGGAAGCAATCATGTTTCAAGGTTATATAGTAGATTAAATAATTTTTCATTTGATCCTAGAGGTAGGTTCTTTATGAAGTTAGTATATGGCTTAGATTAGTTTCTTTCCCATTTATTTCCTTCATATCCCTTGTTTTTAAATAATGTATGTATATATTTGTTTGATTTTTGTGCTTTGTTCTTTGTTTCTAATAAGTCCTTTTAGACAACCCTAAGTTCAAAGATCACCTAACTACTCAAAATATTCATGTTTATAAATGTAGGTATGACTTCTCAACATTGTTTGATCATGGATTATTAAAATATGAGCTTGATGTTGTAGTTTAGAGGAGCTAGCAAGGATTGATGGATAAGTTAATTATTCCTTAGGATTTTAAACCTTGTTCTAATCTAAGCTTGGTTTTAAGAAGGATTTTGCATGTAGTATGAAAGCTTAAACTATTAGGACATAGTCATGTTTGCACTTTAAAAAAATTAATTACCTAGGACAAATTTTACAACCAAGGATGATTATCTAAAAATCAAACACTTGACCAAATCCCTAAACCTAGTTACCCTAGTTCCCAACCTTTGTTATAAAGTTAAAATGACTTAAAAAATCCAAAAATAAGAACCTTATTGAAAAATGTCAAAATATTTCTAAGTAAAGGTGATTTTAGTAATCTCTATCCGGGCTATGGATGCCTAGTTGGTAGTGGAGAAAGGCCTTGAGTGGAGCCAAAATCATCTCTATTAGGGTTATAGATGGTTGGTTAGAAACAAAGAAATTCCCAAGCCTTCCTTGAGCTGAATCATGGTTCTTAATGAATTTTAAACATGTTGAAAGTCAATGTTAATGACTAAAGTCATGAACCTATAAGTTGTTCTCTGAATCCTTTGGCAATCAGTAAGTGAAATCAAAGCACACACATATCATGACTGAGGTTTTGATGTTTGATCCTAATTATACATGTGTAAGATTTATTCTAACCATGAACTAAACTTAATAATGGTTCTTGATCAAATGGAATAAATAACTTAATTATTAGTCTAAACCAAAATCTCTGAATTATAACATATTGTTATGTTTCCCCTAGATGTCTCTATCTATTGAGGTCAACATACACCCATTTTAAAAAAAATAGGGACCCTTGTGTCAAATTGTGCAAATTTATACCTTAAAATTGAAAATCAACTTTATCATAGTGTCATTAGCATGATTGCACATTATTTTTATTTGAAGATCATCCACACCATGGTCAGGCTGACTTATTTATTCATGGTTTTGGTTTAATCTTATCTAAAGTGCTAACATTGGATATTTGTGTTTTAGGTTTCAAGTTTAATGGAGCCTATTTGAGGTTGAATGCTTAGGATTTTTGTTATTCAATGTTAAATTTATCTTTTTACCTTGGTCTATAATTGATTAATTAAATTCATATTTTTGAAACCCTAGCCTAATGTTTTACCTAGACCTTTTAGTTCAAATTTAAATTTGGCAAGAGCTTTTTTTATAATTTTAAGTGGGATAAATTAATCATACCATGGAATTAATTTTATTTTTACCCTAAGGCTTGATCATTTTTTTTTACACAACCAAACCTTAGGCTAAAAATATTATGCTTGGTCTATTTTATGCCCTATGGTCCCTTTTTTGTAAGGCTTTATGCTATGTCTTTGTTATTCATGGGGTCCTTTTGTTCTATGTTTATAACCTTGATCCATAATCTTCATGCCTTGGTCCCTTTTAATTCATGGGTTCCACTTTAATATGTTTAAAACTTAGCCTAATATTTTAATCTTAAGTCCTTTATATATTCTCTAGAGCTTAACTTTCATTCTTTTTTTTAGGATCTATGATTCACATTTGCTCATAAGAAATTGATCTAATGAAGCAAAATCAATAATTAAAAAGTCAAGTTGTGGACCCTAGTTTAAACATCAAGCACCTTTTAGAGATTAACAGTATGTGTTCTAGCATACAGATCTAGATCAATGGAGCAAAATCAATGAAGACTTTTTAACGAAGCTCTGAGTTAACATGGGACTGCCACATGGTAGAAGTGTGTGAGTTGAGATAATTGACAAGATGCAGAGCTTAGAAGGCAAGCAGGTTTACCAAGTGTAAAAACCTTGGAGTAAAGACTGATCACCATTTGGAAATCAATGACCTATGTTGATTTTTACCCACTCAATTGAACATAATGAGATCACATTTAATTATCAAAGGTTCTATGGGACTACCAAGTGGCATAACCTTAGAGCCTGATATAAAAAGCATAAAAGTACTGAGCAATCAACATGTGGCACACATAGATTATAGAATGAAGTAGAAAATGATAAGTGTTAGGCTTGGAAAATAGTCCACATAACATGTTTAAAATTGATGATCATGCGACCATCAAAGACATTCTCATAGAAATCAAATGAAGGTTACACAAATGTCAATTTTAACATAACAAAGAGCCTTGATCATGTGTTTAAAATTGATGGTCACGTGACTATCAAAGACATTCCCAAAGATGTCAAATGATGGTCGCATGGATGTCAATTTTAAGATAGCTTCTTGGATCCAAATTCAAAGTCAATGATCATATTTTGAACAATGATGAAGAGAATGACATGGGGATTCCATGGAAATACCACGTTAAAGCTATGTTAGTGCAATAGGCCAAATCACAAACCTTGTAGACCTAGTAATATAATGGTTAGGATCTAAGCTCATAATGTTTAAACTAGATACCACAATTAGAGCACTATTAGAACCTATAAGATTGCCCTGATGTAGCATGAGGACCATAACCAAATCTTATGAGCATTATAATTGACCTGAGGGAGCTAAAGTGTTATTTGTGTAAGGATAGGTCAAGCTAGAGTCCATTAGTGAATAGTTAAAATGGATTTTTAGCAATGATAGAGGACCCATCCTTTATCCTCAATTAGCTTAAATATGGGACCATGCCTATATTAGGCAACATCAAAAAGCAATGAAGACCCTATAGTAGTTATGGAACACTTCATCATCTAGTGGGTCCCAAAGTTAGTTGAAATAAGAATGTTCTTTTTGTAGCCAACATTATATAATATTTTGAAGTGGAATATTTTGTTTTTAAAGGTGTTTTCTATTTATATAACATACTACTTAAAAGATCAATCTAAAGGGAAATTATCATGTTTTTCTATAACATTTGTGTAAAGGATAGTTGTCCCTACACTTGTATAAATGTAATTAGATGAGGCTGATCGATAGGCTTCCTTACATCTTATAAAAGGGGTATTGTCAATTGTAAAAAAGGAGGGAGTTCTTAGAGCCAAATTACTTTTCAAACTTGGATCAGTTAATATAACTAAGAAATTTTTCAAAGATTTTCTAGTATTTACTTGTGTTCATTATTAACATGACTTCTCTCTCACTTTCTTGTTCTAATTTCTAGATTTGAATGTTTCTTATGAATTCTTAGTGTGCACCTTTAATTGTAGAGTTGTTAACTTATGTCAATCCTAGGTTGATTGAAATTCCTTAGGTTCATTTCATTTTCTTATTCTTCTTGCATTTGGGCTAATGTTATTTTATTGCAGGGGTAAATCTTTAAATTGAACCAAGTTCTTATTTACATCTTCTTTAGGATATTGCCTAATGTGTGATAGGATTTAGGCTTAAGTTGTTTCATGTTGCACATTGGTTAAGTGTATGCCTAGATGAAATTTGAACTTTGTCATGATGTTTAGAATGAAGTTCAGCAACATTTCTTTTTGCCCTACCCTTCCTTTTACTTATTTTTAACTAGATCACCTTAGTTTAATTTTCATTGTAAATATCCATTTTAGGTTAGTTCTTAGATTAGTTATTGATCATAATTCATTGCTCTTAGCATTGATACTTCACATTTTGTATAAATATGCTATTTGGACATGGTGGCTCCCAAACCAAATATTATAAATATTGTGAAATGATCACTTTTTCTGCCTCTATTCCACCAATAGATACATGATTATCACAACATGAATCTCATGCATTGAGTTCTTAGGAATTCTAAAATGAGAAGTGTTCATTAAATACTCTAGGCACCTATGGTACACATTTAGGCATCAACAATACAGTACCACATTTCATATTCCCATAGGAACTAGACCCTATTCACTTGTTTATGGAACTGAATCCATTCCTCTTATTGAGGTTGAGTTTCCTTATCTCCAAATTTCATTGTAGCACATCATCGATGACAAAGACTATAGAATAGATCACTTGCAAGAGAAAGACATACTTAATGTAAAATACTTGGTCACATTTAATAATCTTCAAGAATATTAGAAATAACTAAAGGGATAATATAATAGGCATGTTAAGTATCATCAATTTAATCTTAGTGACCTTGTGTTAAAGGAGAATCAGAAAAATGTAAATGTTGAAACAAAGAAAAATGGAAAGTTCCAACCAAACTGGTTAGGGCCCTATGTAGTTGTTGCCAACTATGGTTTTGAAACATATAGACTCACTATGCTAGAGGGAGATGTACTTGATGAACCAATGAATATAATGCACCTCAAACATTTTTATGCTTGATGGACTCAGATTATTGTCTACAAGGATCATTTAAGTTATGCCACATTATATCCGTTCTTTGTACTATACCCATTTATCATTCTACCATACCCTTAACCCTTCACCATCCAATTATTTTTACCTAATTATACCTATCTATTTGGCCTTAGTTCTGATTCATTTGTACTTCAATCACATTCAATGGTTGATGATAGGTTGAGTTTTAGTAGTTATTTTGGAATGAAATTTTTGAATGATAATATATGAAAGTAGTGTGACAGTGGTCCTAGTAATTACATCCTTAATTTATTATTATGTTCCCACCTTGTGCTACTAATTATAACTGCCTATGGGAAAATTAGTACCACTAACCCTTTATCATTATTTCTTAATTATAATTACCTATGGAAAAATTAGGAGAAACACCTTTACCATTCATTGCCACATCATCTTGCCATTAATGTTACCATTTGCCTTCCTTTTGCCTTTATCTGTAACTTATTGGTACTTAGTCATATGCCTTTTGTGAAGGTGTAACTCTAGTGAATTGAAGTCCATTTAGACTACTAAGATGCCTAAAAATTTCCAAAACATTTAAAATAGTTTCAAAACCCCTAAACATTTGTAAAGATCTAGGAAATCCTAAAAATCATAAAATCGTGAAAATTAGCTTAGATTTTCCATGCGAGATATTAAGATGTTAAAATTTTCTAGGATGGGCCATCTTGTTTGTTTAGTTTCATTTCTAGACTACCTTGGTCTTTTTCCTCCCATTTTTGGGAAAATTACATCGGCCTGAGGTCTGTATAGACTATGTAGGCAACACTTGGATACATGGGGTCAAGTTAACTCAGCCACACCTTTTATTTTTTGACCACTTATTTGCCTTAATGATTATGGGACTCCTAACTATTTCACAAGTAGCCACTTTTAATTTCATTTCTCCATCCTTATTGGATTTATCCATACACTCTCTCTACTTTATGAGCTGATGTTGTGAACATCATGTATTCAACTTTAATAAACTAATGACCATTTGGATTTTATTACGCTTGTCATTTTATGAGCAAATTCATTTTACACTCTTGCCATTTTATGATCTTATTCTCATTCCAAACCTTATATGTAGTAAACACTATGAATTAGTATTTTAGTTCATTAGTGGATACTCATCTCTTGACTTCTAGTAGGGTTTTATCCTAAACCATACTCTCGCACTTGCGTGACTTATTTGTGTTGACATTTTTCTAGTTGTGAAATGTCATCCCATATTCTCTCATGCAGTTACCATTTTTCAAACCCATTCCAATTTTTCCTCTATACATTAATCATGTTTTCTTATCATTC
Organism: Torreya grandis; assembly: GCA_037957365.1. Classification (NCBI taxonomy): domain Eukaryota; kingdom Viridiplantae; phylum Streptophyta; class Pinopsida; order Cupressales; family Taxaceae; genus Torreya; species Torreya grandis. The sequence continues at coordinate 1,835,489 of JARHVA010000530.1, forward strand.
ATTTTATTCTATCCCATATCTTTGGAGAGCTACAATTGGCTTGAAGTTCACATTGGATCTTGTGTCTATGAAACTATGTAGGTAGCATCCACTTACTAGTATATCTGGAGTCAGCTCAGCTACCCCTTCCTTTTCTTTTATTCCCCATTTTGTTTTTTATTGTTTTGTTGTCTCTTATGTCCTAAGGCCAATATTTGTGTTGCCTTGTTTGTTTCATTATCTCCTATAACCTAGGGGTAATGTTTGTCATCTTATTTGTGTTGTTGTTTCCATATAGCCTAGGGGAAACTATTAATTTTTTGTTCTTATGTTATTTTACATATGTTGTTACTACCTTACTTAAGGTCCACCCTGTTTGTAAGAGTAACACCTCTATTAAACACACATGAATAATTTTTTTTCTATTATACTAACATTGTGATTAACCATTGTTTTTGTACTGTTATTTTTTTAGCTTTGTTTGTTTGTTTCTCTATGTTTAGATTAGTTTGTTTCCTACAATTATCTTTACTTTGGATTTTTTAGTTGTTTTTATTGTTTTATTTAATTTGTTTATTACATTGTTTTATTTATTTTATTTTTTCATCTATTTATTTTTCTATCTTTATTTGTATCATGTTTGTTTGTTTATTGGTGTTTTGTTTGTGTATTTTGTTGTTTTGTTTTGTTTATTATTGTTTCATATTGGTTTAGTTGTTTGTTTGCATGTTATTTTATTTTTTTATGAGTATTTTGTTTATTGGTGTTTTGTTGTTTGTGTTTATTGGTATTTTATTATTTTTATTTATACATTTTTTTTTGTTTTTTTTGTTGTTTTATTTATTGGTGTTTTGTTGTATGTTTGTGTAGTTTGTTTATTTTATTGGTTTTTTTTTGTTAGTTCTATTTGTTTGTTTGTATAACTTGTTTATAGTTTGTTTTTTGTGTTGTTTATTCATTTTTGTTTGTTTTTGTAGTGTTATTTTATTTGTTTGTGTTTTGTTTGTCTATTTTTTTATTTGTTTGTATTTATTTTGTTTTTTATCTTTTTATTTATTTTCTTCATTTATTTTGTTTTTATTTTTTCCTTATTAGATTTTTTCCCCTTGATTTCTATAAAATTATTACATTTTATTCACTCTTAATTCTTAACTATCCATATCATGTACTTTGTTGTGATTTTTTGTATTTAGTCTTACACTTGATTTATTTGTTATATTCACACTTGGGATTTGATTATTCATATTTTATTCCTAAATTATTATATTTACATTTAAATTAAGTTTTCAATGCTTAGGAAATATATTTCCATTTTATTTATCCATAACTATCATACATAATATCATAAGCTAAATCAAAACCATGCTCACAAGGTCTATGCTAGCAATGCAATGGCCGTACTTCTTTGATATATCAAAAACCAACCAACTACCCTAACACATGCATGAATCCATGAGTAATAAAAAAGAGAAACAAATGATTTATTAACTATTTATAAAGATGAGTATATCTGAATATGCATCATTATAAGTGATATAACATAATTAGATGATAACTAACAAAACATCTTATAAACATGGCATAAGAATGAATAAATAGAGCATACATAAGCATAAACATTAAAAATGTTAAACATCCATAATGTTAATCAAGTTCTAAACAAGATAATAAGCATAACATCATATATATATATATATATATATATATATATATATATATATACATATATATATATATACATATATATATATATACATATATATATATATATATATATACATATATATATATATATACATATATATATATATACATATATATATATATACATATATATATATATACATATATATATATATATATATATATATATATATATATATATCATATACATGTACATTAGCCTCACAACACCCACAAATCAATTCCAATGTATTTCAAATATCATATACATAAAAGATATATACATATCATGATGGTGTCTCAAAAATACATAAGTATGCCAATACAATGAGTACAATGCCATAGGCCAAAATAATACCAAACTATGCCAAAATGAAAAATTCTAAGATCCCTATGATCAACTCTAACTTTGTGTGTCCATGGGGCCTATATTTGGAGGAGGCCCTGGTGGACCTAGTGCTCCTGGTGGAGGTGGTTGAACTAATGAAAAAATTATCCTAAGGCACCTAAAACATGAGTCTTGGTCTAAGACCGATTGGATCTACTCCTTGTACTTTGTGCATCCCAGATCACAAAAGTAGCACCTACTAATATTTGGGCATGGCAGACTCATAGGCTAACCTATAATAAAAGGCCTCATCCTTATCTTGAAGGCTCTCTAGAAACATCTTTGATAATTTGACCTATGTACTAGCTCCTTGAGTTGCATCCCACTCTCATCTTAGCTTATCTATAGTGGCCAATGTCTGATCCTACTCACTAATAGCATGGTCTCTCTTATTAATGATTTGGCCCTATATATGCACCACCCTAGATATCTTATCCTTTAACCAAGTGATATATATCTATAGTTAAGTCATATCATCATCTCTCATGTCTAGGGTGACTTTTAAATCAAATAGTTGATGTTGTAACCCTGTCACTTACTATAGTATTAAACTCCTACTCAAGCATGCTAGTGTCCCTACCTATTATGTCCATACTAGAAGGGATTACCTAGCCTGAATCCACCTACGTCTAAAGGCCTTGATTGGCATAAGCCAACATGTGCCACTACTACCATTGCCAAGCCCATATCTCGTATCATCACATCTATCCCCTGTCATATCTATCTCCTAAACCATCTCCTCCATCCTAACCATCATCATCATCATCATCCCCAACCTCACTCTCCTAATAGGTGTCACTATTATTTCTTAAGGTCTTAGCCTCCATCTCTTTGATGTCCATAGGTAACTAAACCCCTAATGGTAATGGAGCTATCAAACTTAAAGGGAACACCTATACCTATAAATGCGTATAAGCTAGAGTAATCCTTGCATTTATAGATCCTCATGCATATGCCCAGACAACCCATGGTATGTTGATATAGATCACTATGGCCTTGCTTTTTTAGATCACTAGAGCATCTAATCTAATCTCTTATGTCACATGTGAAAACCACCATAGCCCCTTAGGTATATCTTGTGTGAAACTGAACTACTTGAACACCTGATCAGAGATATACTCCTCTATGATATGAGATTGCCTCCCAGTCATAAAATATCTCATGATCATGAATCCCATATACCATCTATCCCTAAACTATTATAGTTGATAGGTAAGGTATGACCTCTAAATAAATAATTAGGGTATCAAATCATTAAACATCTAATGATAAAATGGGATCTATCTTCTATGCCCATGCTTGCTAGCTCTAGTCTGAGCCCAACCATAAGCTACTAGATCATTAGGATCCCACATCCTATGCATACCAACTAGTCTCTCAATCATGATATGATCAAAACCCTAGACCATGAGAAGTGTACAAGATCTAATGTTGTATCTACCTTAGTACACTATCAAATTCAAATCTTTGTACAACTATGCTAGAATAACTAGTCCCCATGTAAACCATGTCAAATCCTCCATCATTCTCCTAACAATGCCATACATGCCCATATGTAAATACCGATCACTCTTGTCAAGAAAAAAGATGCCATTGATAATGGACATGAGAAAAATAACCTCTCGATCAATCAGATCTAGTGGTAAAGTATACCCAATATGTAGATCATATGGTTGAATATCTGTATAGGTATTAATTAGGTCTATATCGACCTTCCCCTAAACCATGGGGATACCCTAATAGCTACATCAATCATTAATAATTACCTTTTGATATGTTTTTGGTATCTATAATAAATATTATCCATACATCAGTACCTTAAGGATATACCAGGTATCCTCAAGTGTGATAGTAGCCTCCCTAGTTGACAAGTAAAAGGTCAATGTCTCACTGTGTTAGTAATCTACTAGTGGGCTGAAATAAGCCTGATCATCTTGGATAATTTGCATACATGCCATGTCATGAAAGTATAGCATCTAAACAAATAAAATTATGGCCTTGATCCAAATTTATGGGGTCCACAAATAGCGTGATTATCTCTCATGATAGGTAAGAATAGCCAATGCTCCTACAATTAAAAAATTTAGTGTCAGTATAGCTACATGTAGTTACCTAAGCCTAACCCTATCATATTTAGTCTAATTAACTCTCTTCCAAAGTTTGGACCCCTTTTGAGTTCCCAAGTTAATTATTTTTAGCTTCTAGAGATAATTCATTGATTTCTCTAGGTTAAAATCACTGTTTAGGCAAGTTTGCACATTTTTAGGTCAAATCACTCTTTTTGTTTTCAAAAAAATAGTGAATTCACCTAAAAATGGGTGAAATCAAATTTTTTATGATTTCTATCCTTTTTTGGTGCTAATTCCATTTCTAGGAATGATGACTTCGATCAAAGTCATCATTTTTTTTTGTGAAACTACTATTCACCCTACCACATAAATGGAAACTTCACCAATATTCAACCTAAAACATGTAATAAATGACATTTAATGATAATTAATGACCAAGTTGAGGTTACTTACTAGTGTCTCATCATGTGATGGTTACATGTTCTCCCTCAATCTCTCTCATACGTGTCACCAAATTCCTCTATGGGTTATTTTCTCTTAGTAATATGCGTAGAAAACCAAAGCTCTAATTTTCAAAGGGCTTGGGTGAAAATGAATTTTTTTCATCCCAAGGGTGAATATATAGCCAAAAAAAATGAATTTTTACCCCCAGGGCCTATAATCCATTATGTGCACTCTAAGAAGTGTATTTTTCACATATATGGTCTGTTTTATACACTATTTTATCCTATGTACCTTATTTTTTAGTTGTATTATAGCTAGAACATCTTTTTAGGCCTCCCCTAAGGCCCATTTAACAACATAATTTTTCAACTTATATCTCATGTTTATTTAAACATGCATCTTTGAACTCACATTTAGGCTAGAAATGTGTTGTTATCCTTTGCCATATCATCGTAAATCCATTTTACAAATTTTTCACATAAGTTGCCCTTACCAATTTTCCCCCTTATGGAAAATAAATTGATCAATCATTTATATATCTTACCTTTCTGGGTCATTCTCATTTTATGTCACACATTTCCCATTCCATTCTTAATTATAACTATCTTTGGGCAAATCAGTGTTTCCTATTTTTTGTTCCTCATTATAATTAACTTTGGGAAAATAAGTGTCTCCCATTTTTTATTCTTGATTATAACCACCTGTGGGTAAATTAGTGTTTCATGTTTTATTATTAATTATAATTACCTTTGGGAAAATCAATATTTTTCCCACTGCCCTACCTGGGCAACTATTTATGCCACTATTTATAACCACCTTTGGGAAAATTAGTGTCACACCTTTTTTTACTAATTATAATCACCTTTAGGCAAATCAGTGACTCTACTACCATTTTTATTTATAACTACCTTTGGGAAATTTAGTAACCCCACCCCTATTTCCACTAAATCATGTCATTTTAATCATTTTTAGGGAATGTTCAATGATTATATTTAGTTACCCTCTCCCTCAAGGGGTATCAAGGACTTATCAATCATCCTTTAAGGCATAAACCATTCAGATTAATGACTTTACATTATTTTAAAATACATTATTATACATATGTCTTGCAACACCTTCTCAAATAGGGTGTAATAACCCCATTATGTTTTGCTAGAATATATTAAAAAAAATTAAATTAATTACACATATTCACCATATAAATTTTACCATGAGAAATCTAATTAGTGATCTTTAACTAACTACATTAATTTAGTTAACCAATAGGTTTATATCTAATCCACTTATCTAAAGATCACCATGAAAAAATATAATAATCATGAAAAATATTGAATAACTAATAAATACTGTATCTAATCATAAATGAAATAGTACATTTTTAGTCATGATTGATACAAAATTATAGCTACTATTGTATAAGTATAATATATAAATGTTACATTTTTCAACAATATATAATAATATCTCAAATATTAAAACATGATACAAAGCTCCACGAAGAAGAGTCTCCATGACTCAAGTAACAATCTATAACCTTAAGTGTAGTCCCTAGTATAGTACTCTAGCTGGGAGGGAGAGTATCATCTGAGTGCTTTTCCACACCAACCACAGACCATATATGCCCCACACTGTCTCCCAAATAAGGGGATGTCCCTCCCTTCATGAATAAGTAGATAATGATGATGTGGGAATATAGAGTAACAAATCAAAACCCATGTGTCGAATATATCTAATACATAATGTGTATCATAAATAAATCTATTCTAATATGATATCACACAAATATGAAAATTATATCAACATATGAAATGAAAATGTTTAATTAAAATATTAGTTTGACCAAAGTTTTTAATAATTAATGATCTCTAAGATTAGTAAAATTTATACACACCACTCAATTGAATTACACCTCATCTTGCATTGACGATGCTAATTAAGCCAATGAAATTTATCCACTACTTATTTAAGGTTATGAATGCAAGATTCGATTAAAAATATAATAATATAAAAACATAGATCCATTTAAAATATTTTTCTTTAGTTGATAAAAAATAAGCGAAGTACATAAATATCAAATACATTCATTTAGTCCATCAAATCAAATTAAATGAATCCATACATCTAGTTTATTAAAAAAATTTAAAAAAATCCAAATAGTCCTAAACATACCATCTGAGTATGATCACATAAAAACTACCACTTACCCAAATTACAAAGTAACTTATAATGCTATTTCATCCTTAAAATAATCATTATAACACAAGATTATATATTTGTTTATATTCTACATATAAACAAAATCCATTCCAAAACATATTGATACACCTTGTATATAAACTCATAAATACATTATTTAATGTTTTGAACAACATTAATATATATAAAAGTACCCACTTTCACACTTTTTTACATAATGCAATTGTATACACACACACATTGACATATATGTAAATGGTATAAACATTTCTAGATTGAAAACTCAGTCAATCAATGTTTAACTTATAACATTTACAAGTATTTTTTTTACAATTTACAAGAATAAATTTAATACAATATAAATACTTCATTGTATATAGTATACCCTAAGATGGCATCCATTTTCATTTGTCTTAGATTACTCTATATACTGGCTAACAAACAAAATCCCCATAACCCTTTTATAAACTAGATAAATCCCATATACTCGTATAACTATAAACACACAAAATTTCATGTGATTTGCACTATACACATAGGCAACTTATTTATACTGAATCCTTTTAATCAAATATAATGTTTCAATCTATTTCAATTGACATTTAAATTAAAATCATATGATCAAATACATACACCCATCATTCTATACCCAACTCGAGTTTTAATATAACAACTCAGTTTTGGCCATATAAACTCTTTCATGCACAATAAAATGAAAACACATACCCATTCATATTATCAACTATGCAAATATCTTTTTCAAATTATAAACTAATCTAAATATGCAATAATAATACATAGTCAAGCTAAATAATTGCTTAATTCACATAAAGTGAATACAATGAAATATTAACTATTATATCCTCATTAACCTTCTTGTACATATATCTATGCATATAGCTAAGTACAAAAACAAACCATTTTCTCATCTACATACCCATACCCAAGTTTATGGCTTTTAACTATTTTTCTACCATGTCCATCTATAATCAGATATGCAGGTTATGAGATTCACAATAGAATCCTTAATGAATACTATGATCTAAGTTTTTAAAACAAATAGAATTTGTTTCAAAACTAAATAATTAAAATCCTTTTGAAATTAACACTTTTAATTTATTTATACATAGATCCTACAGCTGGTTATACATATAACTATCTTCAAAAGCCCTAGGTTTCCAAATACCAATGTGTGTGTGTGTGTGTATAGACACACACACTAATATATGTATATATATCTTACCAATTCAATTTGAGTATATACACACACATATGTATATATGTATGTATATATGTATGTGTGTGTATGTATGTGTGTATGTATATGTGTATGTATGTATGTATGTATATATGTATGTATATACTACACAATCCATTTTACATAATGAAGCCTTACTTTTAAACCCAAAATGACAAATAGGTTTACACAGTCGAGCTCTCATACAATCCCAAAATTTCAATCAAATTTATTAAATACCCTAATGAAGATATAACCAATTATTTTGAAAAAAAACTTAGTTTGATCCAAGTTAAATATACCCATCAAGAATAATCATGATTGAATAGAGGTTTTTCAATTGAAAGAGGAGTTTAAGACAAAGCTCAATCATACCTAAAACAACCATGGCTATTTTCTACAACTCCACCCAATCCCCTCAGGTTACCCTAGGATGGATGTAAGGTTCTGTGGAGGCTAAGCCTTCCACAGGGCCCTACATACCACCCATTTTAACAACATTCCAAATAATGGAAAACTCAATAACCAGTCCAATTCTAAAATCATTCAATCATTACACATATAGAATTTTAAGTACAAAACTAACCTATGAATGATATTACACCAAGGAAGCTAAATATATTCATTCTTTCTTCACTCATTCACACCTTCTTCTCCTTATGTATCCTACTCTTTATATGCCATGTGTTTTATCCATGCTCATATCCCACCTTCTCCTTTATTTTATCCTTTTCCATTAACTTACTCACCACCACCTTCTCCTTCATTAATGGCTGATTAAATTGAATAAAAATTATGCATGCAAAAATAGCTCAACAAAACTCTATAGTCCACCACCATTCATCTCATAACCAAAATTAAATCATAATTTTTGCATAATGATGTTAACCCAAAGTTAACAAGTTATTATAAACCCTAATCATATCAAGACTTCCAAAATAATCATTTTATTATATTTATAAAATATGCATGACATTGACTTAACACAATTTGCTCATCAACTTCACAAAATTGACTAACCAAACCAAAAAAACAATACTCACAATAACCTATGTTCATTCCATGTAAAGTTGAATATTGACTAGACAATAACCATTAAGTTTCTATGCAAAGTCAGCTATTGACTAAATAACATAATGAATATATATCATGGGCAAAGTTAATATGTATTTTAAAGACTATTATTTAATGTTACCAAGCCATCAATAACAACAATTTGCAAACACAATGATTTCCCATAATCATTTAATCAATATAATCAATGTGTAATGTATTATAAATCTTAAACCTTTGATCAACATTTAATCAAATACAAAGACATTTTAAAACATTGTTATTGATAAATTTTGACATTAGGATATACATATATATTTTAATAATAATCTTTAACTATTATTACTTTAATATTATAGATAAAATAACAAGAATGGAATTCATATGTATGTATTATAGTAATGAATACATAACATCAAATCATTATACTGCACAACTATACCCAATAATGTAGTAAGGTAAGTAAAACATATATGAATTCACTCATTCAACCAAATAATTACATCATATTAGATAAGCTACGTATGATCACAAAATTAGTGAAATCACTCAAAAAAATCAACATGATCATCAAAATCAATCAAGATCACACTAGAAAGCATATTAGCAATGACCTAAAGGAAAAGTACACAAAAAATTCTATACCATCTATCTCAAACAATTAATTATGAAACATGATATACTATGTGGTGTGTGCAAGGGTTTATGGATTATTTCTTTGTCATCCACCAATGTCTCCATCTAAACCACCCTCTTCGATGATATTCTCCCTCTGTCACACTCTAAAGGAAGAATATATCCTACATCCACCTCAAAAAAATGAAGTTAGTTATCTTGAAACATCATTATATCCATAAAATAATGTGGTAAAATTAACAAACATGATCACAATATACAAAATATAAAATTATTGCTAACTCATATCAAACTAATCATGTAAATTAAGCATTACATAATTATCCCATAATCAACATATGACATAAAAATTAAATATTAGTTATCCAACTAATCAACCATAATAATCCATGACTCGAATAGGTTATTTATCTTTGAGATAAATTGAGTCGTGACACAGGGGAAAACTATAGACACTTAGTTTTGTCCACTTTCATGCCTAAACTAGGATTTAGTTCAATTTCTAGCAAACAACACATTTTAATCCTAAAAATCTCCTAAATTTCCCAATTTCATCCATGTAGGGGATTTAATTACCCATAAATTTGGCTAGGCTAGTTTATTTGACATATTACCTATATGCACTAATAAGCTAGTTTAGTTTTAACCCTAATCAAATTATGACCTAGTAATTTGACACTTTTGGCCTATTAATCTATTAATTCATAAAAATTTAAATAATTTAAAAAATATTAAAATCACTAAGAAATATTAATCACATTGAAAATCTTAATTAAATTTCCTAAACAAAAATTCCAAATCAAATTAGTGAATTTCATTTACCAAAAAAAGATATTCTTAGCCAAATATGAAGTTAAAGGTCAATGGATTTAATAAAGTGATTTATTATTTCTTAAATATTCCAAAAATTATGAGTAACACCTCACAAATATCTAAATTAAGTTTTCATGCCTCATAAATATCTAAAACTTAGGTGTCAAGATTTCATGAGTGCTTTGACCCAACCCAGGGTTAGACTGACTCAACCTGAGTTAATTTAGACTCAATCCAAGTTATACTTTAACCTAGCTTCCCTAAGGTTAGAGTTAGTTATTTGAGATATAAATACAAGTTCCCACACTATATACCAACAAGATTTTATGTGTAAGATTATTCTGTTGGAATATCTTATTGAAGCCTTTAAGAGTAGTGTTATAATGCCCAATTTATGCCAAGCTTCACACCAAACCACAAGTGACAATTGGAGAGATGCTACCACCATGTAAGATCATTTATATAATACTCAAATCATTATAGGACAAGAATGGACATATTTATGCCAATAAGTAAGCATCAAATTCAATAAATGAGGTAAGAAATTTGTATTAACTTTATCTCTATTTTGTGATCTTGCTTATTGTGTTATGTTCTCCCTAGTTCTTAAGCAAGTGTGTTTATTCTTAGAATATTTTTATGATTTATATTTTTCATTTTCACTAACAATGGATTAATATACATATTTTTTACTCTTCAAAACCCTAAGGTGCATATTGTTTTCTGAATGGCAAAGCTATCGTTTAGGTAATTTTGTATATTTTATGGTAAAAGTGCCATTTTCATTTTTATAAATATGAAAAATTTACCTATAAATGGGTGAAATAACCACTTATATGATTTCCACCCTTTTTTTACATTATTTCTATTTTTTAAAATGATAAATTCACTTAAAGTCACCACTTTCCTTGGTGAAGTCATCTTTTGTCCTACCATGCAAATGGTGACTTTGCCATTTTTTGACCTTCCAAATATAATTAATTCTAATAAATGAAAATTAATGACCAAGTTAGGGTTACATACCATGCCCCATTGTGTGGTGGATGAATTTGATCCATCACTTAATTTGATGTATGTCATCAAGCTCCTCCATGGGCCATTTTCTCTCAATAATTTGAGCAAAAACTAGAGCTCTAATTCTCAAAGGATTAGGGTGAAAATGAATTTTTTTTCACCCTAGGGGTGAATATATAACCCAAAATTTATATTTTTACCCCCTAATGGATTATAGTGCATTTTTTTCACTCTAAGAAGTGTATTTTTCACATCCATGGTCTATTTTTTACACCATTTGATTCTACGTGCCTTAATTTTTGACTGTATTACCACTACACCATCTTTTTGGGCCTCCCTTGAGACCAATTTAACAATGTGATTATTTAACCTATATCCCATGTTTTTTCAAATGTGCATCTTCAAACTCACATTTAGGCTATAAATGTGTTTTAATCCTTTGCTATCTCATCATAAATCTATTTTACAATTTTTTTTCATAAGCTACCCTTGCCAATTTGCCCAAGTGTGACAATTTTGTTTCTATTTATAACTGTGTTTGGTAAAATCAGTGTTTCCTATTTTCCATTCATAATTATAACCTCCTTTGAGAAAATTAGAATTTCCTATTTCATTAATGATTATAACCACCTTTAGAAAAATTAGTGTTTCTTGTTTCATTATTGATTATAAACTGCCTTTGGGAAAATTAGTATCCATTTGACTGCCCTACTGGGGAAACTATCTATGCCACTACTTATAACTACCCTTTGGAAAACTAGTGTCACACTTTTGTTACTAATTATAACCATCTTTAGGAAAATTAGTGATTTTTTTGTCATTACTGTTTATGACTACCTATGGTAAATTTATTAATCCCACCCCCATTGCCACTAGATCATGTCATTTTTTCATTTCTAAATAAAGTTTGATGATTCTATTTAGCCACCTACTCCCTCAAGGGGGCATTAAGGGTTTATTGATCACACTTTAGGGCATGCACCATTTTACTTAATTAATTTTCAATTATTTTAAAATATGTTACTATTTCTATGTCTTGTAATGCCTTCTCAAATAAGGGCAAACTATAGACACTTAGTTTTGGCTACTTTCATGTCTAAATTGGGATTTGGTTCAATTTCTAGCAAATGACACAATTTAAGTATAAAAATCACTTAAGTTTAAAAAATGCATCTATATAAGGGATTTAATTACCCAAAAATGTGATGTGGCTAGCTTATTTAACATATTACCTTGTATGCACCAATAACCTAGTTTGATTTTAACTCTAGTCAAATTATGACCTAATAATTTGACACTTTTGGCCTATCAAGTTATTAATTCATAACATTTAAAACAATTGTAAAAAACTAAAAATACCTAAGCATGATTAATTACATTAAAAATCTTAATTAACTTACCTAAATAAAAATTCCAAATTAAATTAGTGAATTTCATTTACCAAAAAAATGAATTTTTAGCCAAGTATGAATTCAAAGATCAAAGGAGATAATAAAGTGATTTATTATTCCCTAGATATTCCAAAAATTATGAGTCACACCTCAAAAATATCTAAATTAAGTTTTCATGCCTCACAAATATTTGAAACTTAGGTGTCAAGATTTTATGAGTGCTTTGACCCAACCTAGGTTATTCTAGACTCAACCAACATTGTAATTTAACCTAACCTCTTAGGGTTAGAGTTAGTTATTTGAGATATAAATACAAGTGCCTATACCATATGATAACAATATTTTGTGTGTAAGGTTATTCTACTAAAATATCTTATTGAATCCTTTGAGATTAGTGTTATAATTCCCAATTTATGCCAAGCTTCACACCAAGCCATAAGTGACTATTGGATAGATGTTACCACCATGGAAGAGCATTGCTAGAAGAATCAAATTGTCATAGGTTGAGCACAGCCATATTTATACAAAAAAGTAAGCATTAAATTCAACAAATGAGGTAAGATATTTATATTATCTTTATCTCTATTTTTTTATCTTTCTTATTATGCTATTCTCTCCCTAGTTCTTAAGCAAGAATTTTTAGTCCTATTCTATTGTTGTGCTTGATTTTTTTTATTTAGACTAACAAAAGACTAATCTACATATTGTTTAATATTAGAACACTTAAGGTACACTTAAAATGTCTACAACTATATTTAAAAATTCATCGCTAGTTATGTCCATGGGCAAACTCTAAGTCAAGGCCCATATAGTGTGATATATCATCAATGATCACTCCTAATTACATGTAACCAATGCATACAATTAAAAAATAAGATATATTTTTTATATACACCTATCTAATATTCTATTAATAAAATGAAAAAATAATAATATACTCACATATTTCCCTAATACTAGCCTCATCAAAAGGTTGTGGACCTATGATGACTACACGATCTCTACTGCCTCCATCATCACCTCGTGATACAACTGCACAGGGGGAAAAATCATTGGAAAAATAATGGACATCTAGACCCTACCCACCATTGCATATATGCCTTTATGAATCCAAAATCATCCCCTACATCTAAAGGTATAATTATATCTCTCTCTAAGATGAAAAGGATCCAAATCTATTATCATCAAGATGGGTCTATCATTTGGCCTATGGCTAGCTCTCACTATGTGATTACATAGATATGGATATGAGGGCACCCCCTACTTGATACCAAACTATCATAATACATTATCATATTAAAATATATCATACACACCAAGAAATTAATCAACCAACCACATGCTAGTATGAATACATTGTAACTCATGTGTGTCCTTGTACCAACCTACAAATGTCATGTATAGACATCATATGATTTGGGCTAATGTCAATCGATCCAATATCATTTGATGTTCCATGGTTAATTTTTTCTCTACCATGAGATAACATCTATAGTGTTAAAAATACTTGAGGTTTGGCCCATCTTGATAAAGGTACATCAATCAACCACATAGTTATAATGTGTTCATATGCCCATACATGAAAAAGTTTACTAGCACCTAATCTACCACCCCATGCCTCCAAGTAAAATCTATACAAATATCTATATAAATGAGATACCATGTATGTCCCTAATAAAATATCATTCCCTAATCCTAAATATGAAAAATAATGTGATGCATATAGTATGATATCACCATCCCACCACCATCACTACCATGATGAGGCCAGTAAATAATAGATAATGTTTTGCAATCATGGAACCCCATATCTAACAATATTCTCCATATGAATAGTAATACTCAACTCTACATCTACTGATTATTGCTTAGTAAAATACATATGAGATATTTGAATATATTTAATGATAGACTCACCATAAACATGTTTTATATCAAATGTAATTAGAAACCTTAAAATTTGGTACACATCCTTAAAAGTAATGGGCATTTTCCCTATAGGGAGCTAAAAAGTGAAAGTTTCATCATTCCACCTATCAACTAATGTTTCTATGAGATGTATATCATATGGGATTTTCCCTAAATGGGACACATAACCCAATTTTACCTAATGAATAATACCTAAATCTACATCATCCAAACCAAGCTTACTTAGGGTATAAAAATTCCTTCCATGCTAAAACTCATGGATACACACATCCTTCTACACAAATGAACAATCAAAACCAAATATTAATCTTCAAATTAAAATAATTTAAAACATGTTTTCAAGATAAAATTTTGAAATATAGTTGGTTAGTATAATTTAATTCTACCTTAAGTACATTACAGTAATGTAGTAAACTACTATTAAAAATAATATGATACTATCAAAGGCTCGAGAGTACCATCTAACTCAGTAATGGTAGTGTCTGTTGATCCTCAAAAAAACAAAAAACAATAAAAAAATATTACATTTCAAAAATCTAAAGTTATTATAATATTCAAAAATATCTGACTTACCTATTCCTCAAGTTCCTATCCTCCTAGGGGAGCTTAAAGTAGCTCAAATCACATTGAACGCATAGTGCTTCCACGAGGCATTTTTAAAATCACTCCAAAGAAAAAAAAAAGTTCATAATGAAAATGAAATGAATATTTATTTTAAAAACTCATTATATAATCATTTATGTTTCAACTATCATAACTTCATAGGACCATATTTTGAGCATCATTTACCTAAATCTAAAACCACAAGCTGTATTGGGATCCATCTTACAAGCCCTCTATATTATATAAATTTTATACCTAATTTTTTGCACATCAAAAAAAACATAAAACTTTATTTAACCCAAGCATCATTTAAATTTTGAATACTAATATCCAATTTGAATTCCATATTAACAAATTATTGAGGTATATTATTATAGCTAATTCATCCTTTTGTGATGTTGTGACTAATAGATTCTATTGCCGTCATTAAAAAATGGGGGGAATTTTAGTGTGGGCATGTCATAAAGGCATGAAATCAACATTTACATAGTTCTTATATTTTAGTAGGGGCATGTCATAAACACATGACCTCTAGACTTACATAGTTCTCATAATCTCTAAAATTTCATTATAGTTACATATATATTTGCATTAATTTTCACATATTTAGAACACAAATTTTCATATTTATGGTACATTTACTATACATATATTTAAATAAATGAGGTTGCATTTTGATAAATACTTTAGTTTGGCATACATTAAAGGTGCATATGCTAAGTAAAATACACAAATATATAAAAAACACATTTCTCATGCCATATATGATAAGGGGTATGATTGGGTCTATTCCTTCTATTATTTATGAAATGTATTGATTCAAATTTGAGATTCACTAGATTACATAAAAAAAAATATTTCACCAGGATGCACTGATTACATTATGAATTACTATTATTGAACCTTAATTTTATATAATATTTGATTTTATTTAAAAGATGAGTTTGATTAAATCACTCACCCCTACTATATTTATATGATGAATTGATTAAATCACTCACCCTCACTAGATTTATAGGTTGAGTTTGGTTAAATCACTCAACCTCACCAGACTTTGTTTTACAAGATGATTTTGATTAAATCACTCACCTTGCATTAAATTATATATGTGTTTACACTTGATTTATGTTGGTTAGGATATAGTATTCTCAATGGACATAACACCACTCTCCATATTACATGTTGGGGGAATGATCACCTCCCAAATCTCCCCACTCTAGATATGGAACTTATAGAGTGAAACCCATATGACCACTTGTGTACTCATTCATTTTCCTAAATAAAAAATATATGAGGTCTCAAGTCCCTTCATACTTGTCCATCCTCTATAGTGATTTAAATATCCCAAAGTAATCATTATGAAACACATACATAGGTGTATTCTATCCATTCTCTTTCTTTATCTAGATAATTTCTATTATTCCTATTTTAGATTATATTCATTGATTACAGTGTGACATGTTTTTGGTTACATGTAACAATCAAATGAGAGGTTCAAAATAGATCTCAAGACAATACAAGGTGTTTTATACCCACTGAGGTGCATATTTTATTTAATTTAAAATATTAGTTTCATTTTCATGCATTACAATATTAAAGGGTGGAAAATGTAGATACCCATATTTGGTACAAACATAACTTGATAATATAATTTTTATAGATTTAAACTTACAGACCTTTTGACAGAGAGTTGGGCATCTAGTAGCATCATATCACATGGACATTTTTGATTCCATGTTCTTTTACTAATTTTATCTTACCTTTTATATCTTTATGTTATCTAATAAATTCAGGGATTTATGCTTATCACTTAATCATTTCTATGTTTTTAACCTTTGAACCCTCCTCACTATCATAGAACACTAGTGTCAATGCTAGTGTACAAATCTATTGGTAGTGTCTAGACTTAAATTTGATAATTTTCCAAAAAAATTCCTTTTAACCAATTTTGAATCCATGTGTGTTTATTGTATTATCAGCTTTCACATGCTACTAGGTCCTAATTCAAAATTAAAAGTTTATTTATATCTACAAAGCTATGGTATAATTTATATCACCAAGCAAGTTTAAATATTATCATGTGATTTGTCTTATTAAAAATATATTGAATTACAAGGGTTTTAACTATTTTTTTTATTTCAAGAAACCAAATAGAATTTATTTTTGACCTCAATACTTGGTCATGGACGCTGTAAAGGATCTTCAACAGTTTAAATTTCTGCTTAAGTGGGAAAACCAGAATGGTCATGTTTATAATGTCTAGATGTAGGAAGGATTCAAAAATTATCTCTCTAAGGTCAACGTAAACCTATGTGACCCCACTCACATGCCTCAATCAAAGGATTACATGATAGACAATATTCTAAAGGTGTCATATTTCACTTTAAAGTAGTTAGACAATGAGGTTCCTATTCTAAAAAAATTAGATTCTCGTGTTCCTAAATTATCATGGGTAGACATGGTCAAAGGTAAAATATTTATAGGCTAAGACTCTTTGTATTTCTATATCTTCTTAGAGGAAACTGAAAAATAAATTTTCATCCCTATTCTAAACCCTATTTTGTAGCAGGCTAACATGGATCTCGCTAAATCCATTCTTGCTAGGGTAAATGGTTATCATTCAAATATTGATGCCTTTCATAAATGGTAAAAATAAAGTTGGAAACCCAAAGGTCACTTGGAGGTAGTCACTTTAGATAGGGGTTTCTTCTTGGTAAATTTTTCTCTACAAGAGGACTACATCAAGGCTGTCTCATAAGGCCCCTAATTTATGGGCAAGGTGAGTGTTTCTATCCGTAGATGGAAGGCTAGGTTGAGCCTCTAAAATATATCCATGGATGATGTTCTAATGTGGATTTTTCTCCCTAAAATGCCCTTAGAATATTGGCATTCAAAGGTCATCACTAGTATTTCTAGGGCCCTAGATTAATCTATTAAAATTGATCTAATTACTCTCTCTCATTATAAAATGGTTGTTTCTTGTGTTCACACTTTCCTATCTACCAACAAGCCCATGTTGCATGAGATCAAGATCAAATCAAATTATGGTGAATGGATGTAGAATATTGTGTACAAAAATAATGCAATCATTTACCCAAGGTGAAATGTTTCAAGTCATTATCTTCATTACTATCTAAAGAAAGGTCAAGATTCTACCTCTCCCTCTTAGAAATGGATTAGTAAAGATGTGGAAAATATGGAGTGATGACTAGTAATCCCTCTCAAAATTGGTTCTCCCCAATCCCTTCTAACTATCTCTCCTTATAGAAGCTTTAAATTTAATCCTTGTTCTAACCCTTTTTCTCCTCTTATTTCACATGCTAGATCAGAGTCCCTATGTAAATTGGTCCCCTTGATATTCCCCCCTCTAGCCCTCCCTCCCACTCTCCTCTCCCCCTACCCCTCCCCTTCCTCCCTTTCCCCTAGTCCCCCCTCTCGCCCCATCTTCTCTTTCCCCCTTATCCACTTACTGGGTATTGGTCCCCCCCCAAGCGTGTCACCCCCTAATTTGTCTAGCCTATCCTCCTAGCCTAATTCCCCTTTCACCCCCTCTTAAGCCCATCCTATCCCATTCTTCCCCCATGTCTTCTACCTCCAATGCTCCCCCCTTTTTCTCCTCTATGGTACCTTCCCCTTCCCCCTCGTCTTCCCCCTTTTCTTGGGTTCTCATCTACCTACCCCACCTTTTGAGTTTGCTCAAGCTCTTGCATGGAAAAATCCCCTCTTTGAATTCTTGGATGTCTCTTTCCCTCCCCCTTTTCCTGGGTTCTCATCTACCTACCCCACCTTATGAGTGTTTTCAAGCTCTTGCTTAGAAAAATCCCCCTCTTTAAATTCTTGGATGGCTCTTTCCCTCCCCCCTAAGGCTCCCCACATTTCCCCTTCTCAAAATCAATATATCACTACAAAGATTAGGGATAATGTTATGAATCTCTTTCTCCCCCCCAAGGACATTCCCCCAAATGAAGGTTTTATCAATTCCAAAATTAAAAGAGCTAGGAAAAATCCAACATTGGTGTTACCCCTAAACCTATGAGAAAATCCCCAAGGATGGTCACAATGAAATTATAAATGGCTAAATATATTGTTAAGGTCTTTCTATAAACTCTTAAGATACATCAGGATAAGAAATGAAAATCCTCTCTTAGAATGTAAGGGATCTAAATAACACCAAGAAATAAAAGGCCCTTTGTAATCTCATTAAAAGGGTTATTCCATCTATTATTATCATTTAGGAAACAAAAGTCTCTAATTTTATTCTCAAATCATGTGTATCAAGAATTTGGAGAAACACCCAAGCCCTATCCTCTGAGTCTACTGGTGCTTCAGGTGGTCTAGCAATTTTTTGGAACCTAGATGTTTGAGAGGAGGCCTCCCATGGAAGTCAAATCATCATATAATTGTTTTGTTTATGGATCTAGGTAGCAATGATAGATGGATAATAACCAATGTTTATTCCCCAAATGCAAAATTTGATAAAAACCTTCTTTGGAAAAGCATGCTAGATTTCTGAAGGACTTGTGTTAGTTGGAATTGGATTATAGTTGGAGAATTTAACACTCCCCTCACACCTAAGGACAAAAAAATGGGCCTTTTAGACCTCATTGATAGCATGATGGAGTTTAACAACTTCATTACAAATGTAGTTTTAGTGGATGTGGACCTAAATGGAAATCTTTTTACATGGTCCAACAAAAGACTAGATCTAGGTCCACTTGGACAAAGTCATAATTTCTTTAAATTGGCAAATCCATTTCTCTAGTAGGCTTTCCTCCTTACCCAAAATTGGGTTCGATCATAATCCCTTGGTTTTTGAAGGAGACAATATTTCAAAACCCAAACGATACCCCTTAGGTTTAAAATCATGTGGCTTATTCATCCCAGTCTCACAGAGTCCATAAAAGAGTGGTAGAAAGAACCCTTCTTAGGAACTACCATGTTTATTCTTATTAAAAAAACTCAATTTCCTCAAAATAAAGTTAAAAACTTGGAATAAGGAATTTTTGGGTGATATATTCCTTCAAAAAAAGGCTCTTGAAGTGGAAATTTTTGTTATTTAAGATCTATGTGCTTTGGGAAATTAAAATGATCACATGATTTCTATGGAAAAAGAACTTTTTTGCCAATTTCATAACTTGAAATCAAGAGAGGAAGCCTTTTAGAAATAAAATTCTAGATGCTTATGGCTGAAGGAGGGTGATAGGAATACCAAATTCTTCCATCACTCTACAACTAGACATAGGAACATCAACAAAATATACCAATTGCAAATGGAAAATGGGGTTATCAATATAGATGAAGATGATATCTCCTGCCATAATTTTTTTTTTAAATATCCTCTCAGAAGAATGCATCTTAGATGATCATCTGGTAGCCTCTACTCTCAACAATTTTGATAAAGTCTTATCATCTACTGACAATGTCTCCCTCACCAAGGTTCCTTATGATGAGGAAATAAAAAATGTGATATTTTCAATGGAGGGATCTAAAGCATTAGGACCTAATGGGTTCCCCCTGCTCTTCTTCCAAAAAAATTTGGACATTGTTCATCTAGAGGTCATAGCTACTACTAGAGATGTTTTTTCAATCAAAATATATACTCAAGGAAATCAATAACACTTTCCTTATTTTGATTATAAAAAATTAGGGGGATATTAATGTTCAGGACTTCTAACCCATTATTCTTTAAAATAACACATATAAAATTTGCTCCTCTAGATTGGTAAAATGCATGAAATATCTCCTTGAGAAAGACATAGGGGAGTAGTAGGGGGAATTTGTGGGTGATAGATAAATTATAGATACCATAGTTCAAGTTCATGAGGCCATTCATTCCATCTCTATATCCTCAAGGTAGGGCATGTTGCTCAAGTTGGATATGTCAAAATCTTATGATCGGTTCTCCTAGTGATTTCACATGCAAATTCTAAAAACACTGGGTTTGAACTAAGACACCAAGAAGATTATCTAGAACTATATCACCACTCCTAAATTTTCCATTATCATAAATGGTGTTCCAAAACTTTTTTTTCCTTATTTAAGAGGAATAAGATAGGGTGACCCCCTATCTCTTTACCTCTTTATCATTTTAGTGGAAATGATGGGTAGAAGCCTACTGAAAGCCCACACTCATGGACTAATTAAAAGAATCTTAGTGGCTCTAAATATAGATCATATCACATATAAATAGTTTGTTGATGATACCATCATTTTAAGAGAAGCCTCTATTGAGGAAGTGAAGCAATTAAAATGCATTTTAAATAATTATGAAAATGTCTCCAATCAGTGTATTAACTTTCAAAAGAGCTCTCTTTTTTTCATTAACACCTCTCTTCCAGTAAAAAAGAATTACCAGAATATTGGACTACCAAGTGGGTAATCTAATGACAAGTCATTTAGGTATCTTTCTCTTTGAAGGAAAAAAAGATTCTAAGATTTATAACCCTCTCATTGATCACATTAAAAGGAAATTGATGGGATGGAAGGGTCACCTTCTTACTCAGGTAGGGAAATACTAGCTACTCAAGGCATCAATCCAAAACATTCATGTTTACCATATGTCTATTTTTAAAATGCCTTCTAAAGTGGCCACTAAAATTGAACAAATTAGAAAAAACTTTTTATGGAGGGGCACTGAATAAATATTTAGATATAACCTCATTTCATGGGAAAATGTTTGCCTTCTAAAATAAAATTGAGGCCTCATCCTGAGAAGCATTAAATCTATGAACAGAGCCCTATTGGAAAAAAAGGGCTAGTAAATGTTGAAGGAAAATGGTGAGTTAGAAGAACTACCAAATATAAATACTTGGAAGGTGTGGAAGTAGATGAATTCATATGGGAAGAAGGTCGTATGTGTGTATTTACCTTCTGGAAAGCTATCACCAACTATAATGATCTCCTAAAGAAAGGCATCATATGGAAAATTGTCAACGATGAGAAAATTAACTTGTAGGAAGATGCTTAGTTATCTTCCACCCCACTATCCACACAAGGGATTTAGGTTGGCTGGTATAGATATATCAATAAAATATGGGGACCTAAAATTAAACATTATTAGGAAATGAAGGAAGGTGTAAAGTGCTTAAAAATACTTCCTTATGAAGGACTCTCAACAGAAGAATCTTACGCTAGTTAGTCCCTCAACTTGTCAATGAGTCAGGTTGATAGCCCTACCCTTCATAAGGAAGATCAATTT
This sequence comes from Torreya grandis, assembly GCA_037957365.1. Classification (NCBI taxonomy): domain Eukaryota; kingdom Viridiplantae; phylum Streptophyta; class Pinopsida; order Cupressales; family Taxaceae; genus Torreya; species Torreya grandis. Next base: position 1,858,122 of record JARHVA010000530.1, read on the forward strand.
ATTTGGGTTGTTGAAGACAATGGGTCCTACTCAATGGCCTTAGGATATGCCATTGATCTTAATCTAGAAATTGAATGGAATTTTTAGAAAATATTTTGGGTGAAGCATTTAACTCCTAAAGTAAATTCCTTTTTTTGGCTAGAAACACGAGATAAAATTTTGATGGTGGATAACCTGGCCAAAAAGGGGCTAATTTTCCCCAATACATGCCTAATATGCTAAAATGTGGAAGATTCAGTTCATCACCTATTCTTCGAGTGTCCTTTCAACTTAACTCTATTTAACTAGATACTAAACAAATTCAACCTAACATGGGATCAAACCAAATAAAGTCTTTGACCTCATATTGCAGTGGAAATATCCCTAGATTCTCCCTTACCTAGATTTCTTATGGTTCCTCACTCTTCTTCATTAGTTTTGGTGTGTCTAGAAAGCCCACAATGATGGCCTTTTCCTAAATAAAAAACACCAGCCAAAAGGAACTTTCATCCGTCTTTGCCAGGTCATTTTGGAAAATTGGAAAACTTCCCCCCAAAGAAAAATAAATTTCATCTCCCTCAACAATATAGATCCTAAACAAATGGGACATTGCTCAATATTTAAGCTTCCCACTCAAAATCTATAATTCACAAACATCAAAATGGAAGGATTCACTGAAAGAAAGGCTGGGTGAAACTGAACTTTGATAGCTCTTCTAAAGGCAACCTAGGCCCTACAAGTGGAGGAGGAGTCATAAGGAACTCAAAATGAGAGATGTTGGCTACTTATGTAGGACCTATGAGAACCCAAATAAATCACCTTATATAAGCCAAGGCAACCCTCTAGGGTACCCAGTTGTCTTATAGAATCAATTAAAAAATAATCATTATGGAAGGTGATTCGTTAAATATCTTAAATGCTCTAGAAGGTAAAATAACCCCCTCACATACTATCAAAGACATCATTTATGATGCCAAGCAACTTTTAAGGGGAATGACTCATATTCAAATTTTTCATACCTACCAAGAAGGCAATGGGATAGTGAACCTTCTCACTAATATTAGATTAAAACTCCATATTTTAACCAACTATCACGATGCAAGTAATGTTCCTAATAACATCCTCAAAGCCTTACAAGACAAAAGTACTACTATCTAAATGGGACATCATGTCACCACATGCACACAATATTTCATTCAAGGGGTGGATTTTAATTATGATGATCCAAAATTATGTTCATATGAGGAGGCATAATTGTTATAGGGTTATATCAACATACTCCCAAACACCATTTACATTGTTCAAAAGTGTTCCTTCTAGAAATTTCTGCCTACTTGTCACGGCTCTATTGACACTGATTTGATGTGAGGTGATAGGAAAAATGCTTGAGCCCATTTCATGTATGGAAGTGCAGGGCCAAAAAAAAGTTTGGAATAAACTCAAACATGGGGGTCTCACCAAGTTTATGATGGGAATAATAGATCATAATGCAAAAGTTACCTAGGATTTTTTAGTGGCTTAGAACAAATGCAAGGTGACCATTCATGGCATTAAAATCACTATTATAGAGGAACTTATTAGGGAAGTAACTAGTATGTCTTGTGAGGGGACTAAGGCATTCAAAGACCAAATTAAAAAAAGAGCTCCTTCAACAATTTTTTTAGACAAAGGATTTTGTGAAGACTAAAAAGAAAGGCTCCCCCTAGGTGGACCTTCCTTGTCACTAGCCCAAAATTTATCTATAGGTTATGCACTATATGACCCTTGAAGGTAAATACACACTTCTATTTTGCAACTATTTCCTATTGCTGAATCACTTTATTGGTTATAAGGTAAGTCTTCCTTTCTTCTTACTTAAATATCTTAAATGCATAACTTTAGATGATCAAGTAAATAAGACAAACCCTATCCTACACCAGGGGATAATCCTCTTCCTCATCAAACATAGCCAAACCTTGTAGGGTTGGGAGGTCCTCCATGGGGGATCCTTCACTGGGGAAGACTCCCAAGAGGACTCCCCAGAGGAGGATCCCACCTCGAGATCCTACTGACCTTATGAGAGCACCCCCAAGGCCAGTCTTTCCAAATCCCCTATTGATGACCTTCCCCTCAATATTTTCATACCCAAACCCAAGACAATAACCCTTGATGTGGGAATTTCTAAGGAGATCACCCAAAAGGGTAAATCCATTATATTAAAGGAAATGAAAAGTAAAAAGGCATAGTTGGAGAAGTTCAACTCTAAGGTGAAAGAGGTAGGGATAGCCCTCACCAATCTTATATAATAATGGAATTATCTTCATAGACAAGCCAATTCCATAGTGTATTCTTTCATCCAATCTTATAAAACTACTCAAACCCCTGTCAAACAATTGCCCAAGATCTTAGAAACCCCCCTACCTAGTTCTCCTAAGGTGGAACCCATTAAGAAGAATCCCCTATAGGTCCATGGGTAGAAGATACCTTATATGATCATTCTAGGTGAAGCAGTATAAGGACATAGAAACCTCACATGGGCTAAGATCTCAAAGGTTAAATAAGACATCCTAGTAAATAATCCTGAGGAAGTTGAAGACCTATTGGAGGGACCCCCCCTCTTAATTTTTGTTTTCCTTGCTCTCATTTTATTGTAGTTGGTTTTTAATTTTTTTTTGGGTGGCCTTTGTTTGACCTATTGATACTTTCTATATTTAAATTTTGTGGTTTTCGGATCCTTGTAAAACTTGGTTTTGTACACTATCAACTAATAAAAATTTATTGATTTACATCATATGTCAAATTGATATAAATAAAAGTTTGAGGTATTCAAAAGTTAATTTTCACTTGCATTACTTATACCAAGGGTTATGATAAGATAAATATCATATAGTTGCATGATCACCAATACACACACATACCTAGGAGGGAGAACTACTTAGAGAGTTTGAGGCCCTCTTCATATTATATGGTTATGTGGGAAACACTTAGCAAAAGCATGGTTGTTAGGGTTATCTTGACTCAAGTGCTAACCCATTTTTATTGAGTTATAGGAGGTTAAAGGAAAAATAAATAATGTTTTTCTTATTTACTATATTGTGTTCATAATTCAATAAGTTTTGAATGAAAAATTAGAGTTGTAGGGTGACATCGTAGCTCTAGGAGAATTTTGGATCAATTTCAGCACATATTTAGGGCTAGACACCTATGTCAATATTGGGACACCTAAATCGATGGTAGTGTCCATAAGGAAACACTAGTATCCAAGTGGTAAGAACAATCAAAACATAGAATGAAAAAAACATAAGGTCTCTCCATAATCCAAGATGAATCTAGATCAGAGTTATAGTTCATAACAGAACACTAAACAAGACATGCTCAATTTACCCCTTGGTCATATAGTATTTTTTTAATTTATTTCACAAGCTTGAATATATTAAATTTAAATATATTTTCATATATTCCTAAAATATGAAAATTACATTGTTACATTCAAACATTTTATTTACATAGTGTGTTTATGTAATAGACCTATTTTGTATAAAACAATTATATATATCAAGTTTTAAGCTTTTTTATTATGCAAGAGATATGGCTAATTGAAAATGATAGGGTTGGACCATAAGATAAACATTTAGGTACAGTGAGATAGTGAATATGATCCTTTCAGAAGAAAAAAGGTTTATAACTAAAGGGTAGATCCATGATTGGAATTTGTCAAGTGTACAAGATTGAGATGTTATATAAATCATATTTTAGTATCTATAATCCTCAAATTATGATCGAGTCATTTTACAATATATGAAAGGTGTATCATTTTTTGGAATATTTTATTCATATCTATCATTTATAAATTATATACATTTATGGAATGTATAATTTAAAACCTCCATGGCATGAATTCAAGGTATCCCCAAAAATAAATTGTAGTGTAATTGGTTGGGCATAACTTGAAAGACAATAGGAACTATTTTTTGGACTATTAGTAAGTCTAATATGATAGCTCCAATTTTTTCGTGTAGTATTATCAAATCCAGTGATGATTTGTTATGAGTTTTGAATGTTGTTCATATTGATACTCAATTTTTGTAAGGTAGTAGAGCTACAAATATTTACTCCTAAACCATTGTCAACTAACAAATGCTTGATTAACTTTCCATGTATCTAAAATCAAATTAATAGTGGAATATATTGCTCTATAAAGTGTTTAGGAGGCAAGTATTCATTATTAAAGTTAATGACCTTGTTGGTATCCTTGATTTTATTCATGATAGAGGTAAATAACATTGGTTGTGTATCACTAGGGAGAGTTGTATCACACAAATCATCATATAAGATATCTTTGTAAACAATTGATATTTTTAATAGCTCTAAAATATAAATATTGGTAGGGGTATTCATAAGTTGATCGATGATATCTTAATTATTATATTTTTTTCTTTCCTCATGGGTGTTGGTGGGGGTTTTGGAGTAACATGTTGACCACATTCATTCTCATGCATCAAGTGAGGTACTCATCCACATCTAGTATTGACAACATGGACATTGGAATCTAATGTGATCCTTGGGTTAATAATAAGAATAAGATAATGATTAAGATAACCTTGAGTCCTAGGAGTAGGAGGGACACACTGGGTCATGCAATCGCTTTGGTGTATGGTAGTGATAGGTTTGGTTTCCTTCTCTCTATATGTGTTGGATATTAATATTATCAAAGGAGATAATGATCACAAAGGATTCTTACATCATATTACTAATAATCCAACTTTAAAAATTCTCTTTCAAAAAACAATGGATGATATCAAGGGAGTCCCTTTTTAAGACCAATTGGTTCAACCATGTCTCTTTAATTTTTTATTATTGGTGCAAATCCTAGTTATTTTTTCCTTGAATAGGGATAACCCTAGAATGTTTCCTTTTCATGATAGGCTATATGTATGCATTTTATGATCTCATTATTTTTTATTTGATAGGTAACATAAATATGGTTTTAAAAGGGTCTAATAACCATAAGTTTAGACAAAAAAAGACAAATTCTAAAAAATAAAGCCCCAAAGGCTACCAAACAAAAGACCATCAACAAAAACATATAAAAACTAGTAGGAAAAGTATATAATACAAAACAACAAAAAATAAGTACCCAAGAAATAACTTTAGACCTCCTCTAAGATGGATTTCTCCTTTGAAGTAACTTTATTTAGTATCCTTGTTTTTCTCTAATAGTATATCCCAATTGTTTCTTCCCTAGTTACATTTGGAATGTCCTTCCACAAGGGCTTATTTTGCCTTTGGATAGGGGATTATGATTCTTATTTTTTCCTTTGAGGAAGGCTAGGTGTCTTTTGTGAGTTCTTGCCCTACTCCAAAATTCCCTTCTTTTCCTGATTGGAGGACTTTCTTGTCTTTTTACCTATCCAAATCCTATTTGACCTTGATTTTTTTCACCTTCAGTTCATTATAATATTTTATGAGGGAAGACATAGCCATCCCACTACCTTACAATTTCTCCAAGAAAATACCTAATTTCTTTCTCTGATCAATGTTATTATCTACCAGTTTGTTGAGATCCCTACTCCTATGAATCTCCTCCCCTTTTGATAGAATGGCCATAGTTTTATATGTAATTTTTGTGGAGGCATATAAGAATGCAAAAAGGCATTTGAAGGGAGTTAACTTGGTAAATGGGAGAAGGTTTTTAAGAGGGATTAGGTTGGGGAGACTTCCTCATTTTTTGGTAGGCTAGAATTTTCCTTAGAAGGGTTATCAACTAGGGTATCCTTGAGAGGGGTGTCTTTTGTATGAGTGTCTTCATCTAGGGAGTCTTCAATAAAGTATATGGTTTTCCTATGCATGGTTTCACCATGTTAGATTAATATAAGGATAAGGCCATGGTGGATTATATCATTTTTATCACTAACCTAGTATGCAAGGGTTATGGTTTCAAAGGAATTAATTAGGTAATATGGTAGGTTGATTTTATATACACAAAAAATATTAATAAGTAAAAGGTGGTGATAAAAAATCAAGGTATAGTTACCTTCTAGGGTTAAGTATTTCATGATTTTTAAACATATCTCAGGCCACATGTAGGGAATATCTTAATGAAAAAACACTTCTTATCGTTATTCATCATGACATTTATATGAAAAACTTATGTATTAGCTCCAACTTATAGTTTTTGTCTTTATATGTTTTATCCCCTTCATAGGGCATCCTAGTAACTTCACTCATACTTTCTTTAGACACAACAATTTTCACCCTGCTCAGCCTAATAGTCCATTTATTCCAAGTGAGAATAAACTCCTTAGAGAGATCCCCATCATGGCCTTTAAACCTTAGCATAAATTTTCTTAGGCCCCCTTTAGTCATCTTCTTCCATACATTATTATTCCCATGTAACTCAATGCATGACATAGGTTCCATATAGTCACATTCACCCTCCATTTGAGCTTGAACATTGATTATCCTATTTGAGTATTTTAGTGGACAATTCTAAAATTAAACTTCAATATTTAAACTTGAAGGTTGCTATAAATGTCTTGGGTGTAGGATTTGCATACTTTGATACATTAATTATAAATTTTGAGGGGGTAAGTTTTGCATGCCTAAAGTTGAAATTCCCATGTGTGATCTATTTATGGTGAATTTAAGACTCTTTTGCATCATCATTGGTAAATATATTTAAAATTTGGGCTAGGATTGAGTTGGCATCATTACATGTGGCCATTCTTTCACTTCCAACCCTATATTTGGCTAGGTAGTCTTTAACAGTGTTACCTTCATAGAATATATGGGTGATAGATGACTCCTCAAGTATGGAAATGATACTACAAGCATAATAAATTAATAATTTTATAGTGTAGGAGTGGATGATTTTTCCCCATAAATCATTCATTATATTTAGGGATTCACCCTCAATAATTAACTTGGGAATGCAATTAGAAGATGCAAGTTGAATACCCCAAAGGGATACCACATCTTCAATAACATGGTCTGTTTGGTGGCCCAATATCCCAAAACAAGTAGATAATACCTTTAGTTAATAATCCCTAATGACACCCCCAACATTTCCTAAATTTCCTTTAGAGGCACTATTAAAGTTGAGTTTCATCCACCCAACTGGGGGACGTGATCACTTGGTTGAACATCTCAATGCCATGGATTTAGGTATTTCAATAATCTGGGATAGTTTCTAGTAGCTAAAAATGGAATACTCTATATGGGAACAACTGGCTTTATCCTTGGGATGAAAATCTTGCCATTTTTTTGAGATTGAGGAATATAGATGTCAAAAAATAGAGCCCATAAAAGTAGTTCTAATTATAAATATATGATCATTCCTTGTTTTCCATATGTCCCAAAAGAAGTGTGGTAGAGCTAGGTACCATAAGAATTTTAGGGAAGGAAGACCCCAAGGTGTTTTATACTAAATTACCAAATCTTGTAGAGAGTTTGGCCACACCAAAGAAATAATAAAGCATTGAAGTAGAATATCTAGGATAGATGAGTTAAAGGTGAATTTCATAAAAAAATTATTGACATATTATATATAATATTGAAAAAGGGAACAATGGTTGGGGAAATTCATTCCCTACTTGACTAGATTTTCAGTGGTGAGAATCATATTTTGTATCACCAACTAGAAAAAAATGTTAATCTTAGGAGTTAAGTGTTTTATCCAAAGGGGGAACCAAACATCCGATTCATCTTCCAATCCCAAATCCACACTATATATGGATTTGATAGAGAAATAGTTTCTCTCTTCATTTGGCCATATTAGGGTGTCCTCCCTCAAGAGGTGAGGAATGTGAATGTGTTGAATTTTCATGCTTAGCCTAAGTAGGGACTAAGATTCCTCCTTATTAGTTGAATCAATTTGTAGGGGTTTCTAAATGGGAGTTCCATTTTCCAGTGACCAATAGTTCTGAACTTTGGCTACCCCAAAGTTTTTGAATATTTGAATTATATTTCTCCATGAGTCTGAGTAGCCTAATGGAGTGGTATAAATCCATGGATCATCCTATAATACATAGTTTCCCCATTTCCAATCTTCCATCTACGTCCTTTTTAAAAGATCCTTTTTCCATGAGAGATGACCTTCTAAACAACTGACCCATCAACTAGGCCTTTCTCCCAGAGAAAGCAGTACTCATTATTGACCTCCAAGTATTTTGAAGGATCCTTGTATGATCTCATTGTTTTTTATATGATATTCTTTTATTATTTTATTATTGTGTAGATAAACCCTATCTTTCATGGTATAATAATAAATCATGAACTATCTCTCTCGCACACATTAATTTTACATGTGTATTATTTTATTACACTTTTATTTTTCTTGAAGGATTATTACATGATTAGGATAATGGTTGGGGTGTTTAGGGCCACCAATGGTTTTGCTCATATTACTCATTTCCCTTCCAATCAAAAGTTGCATAATGTAATTTATTGGTGGATATAATTGATGCAGAAGATTGGATGTACTATTATATTCATGTTCACTTTTATATTGAATACTTAGAGAATTTTTTTAATGTTTATTAATATAAAATAAGTTTTAATACATTATTTTTTTATATTTGATTAAATAAGACTTATTGGTGTTAATGAGATATATAAATGTCATTTAAAAATGGTATACCTTTGTCTTATTTGTATTATGATATTTTTTTATTCTAATATTAAACCCTATTCCTAATTTGATTACTATTTTTTTTAGTAAAATGGTCGTTAGTATTATGAGTAATTTATATCAAAGTGACATAGTTAGGTCAAATTACCTTGCTTCATTTTTATTGGATATTATCATTTAGTTTTGCTTTACATAATTGTGTTAAATTATAGAATATATTTTTTATATTTCATCCATACTTAGAGTGTGTGTTTTCATTATCATATTAAAATTATAAGGTTAAAATGGTAATGCATACCTTGCATAGTGATGTTGAGGATGGTATTTACTTGATCTTGCACCACTTAGGTTTGATTATGTATTTGCATTTTGGTTAAGCTCTTAACAAGGGGATGTACTATATATAGCTTAGTAATGAAATGACTCGATTAAGCTATTATAATTTTCCATTTATATATATTGTTATATACCTAGGTATATGATTTATTAATGTATATGGGTTGATGGAGATGTTGACATGTGTCACACATTCCCCTTAGTTAGTTGTATGGGTCATTATATTGGGTTAAATGAGTAACTTATAGAATTATCGCTTTGGGTAATGAGTTGACCTACATTGGGATTAAGAGGTTACCTATCCATTATTAGTTATATAGAGGCCTATATAAAGGAGAGGAATATCATTGTAAAGGATATAAATAAAGTAAGTATTGAGTCTTTTATTTGGTAGAAGGATATTGGAGGTGTCCCCCTCAAAGTCTAATTGTGGAATTATTCCTTCTTTCAAGAGAATTGTATGGTGTTTCCGTATCATAAGGGTATTATTATATTTTTAAATATATAGAATATTTGGGTATCTTGGCCCACCAATATCTCTTGTGTTTTGTTGATCTACATTATATTCTTTATAATTCAATTATTACATGTGTGGATAATAACAAGTGGTATCAGATCTTTGGCTTGGGAAAATATTGTTGGAGAAGCCTTAATTTTGGAGAATTACTTATATTTTTAAAACTATTGTAAAATTCTCTACAATTTTTTTGTTGGAGTTGGGTAATAATTCAAAGAAATCATGGTAAAACAAATTGAGGTTTGATGATTAGTTTTGAGAGAGAAATTTATATTTTTAGGTTTGTTAATAATTCATCATATCAAATTTTAGTAATTTTCCTATCAAAATTATAATAAAGGGTTATCATCATCTAAGGGAGCTATAGTAAAAAGTTTGGAATTTATTGATACATTTTGAGTGATATATTACAACTTCATGATTTTCATAGATTTGGTTTACAAGTTGAAATATTAAAAAAAATTACACAATTATTTTAGTGAAGTTGTATGGGTATGAAAGTCAGCTATAGTAAAATAAATTGGGGTTATATGAATAGTGTGGCATAATTTATTGAAATTTAAGGGTTTTTTCATTAACTCTAATTTCTATGAATAATAGAGTTAAAAAAAATATAGAAGAGGATGATAGTGATTTTAAAGAATGGTGCCTCTTTTCTAAGGAGAGATATTTTAATAAAAGATTGGATATTAAGATTATATTTTTATTATTCTGGCCCTACATTGCATTGGTTTAATCATTTGAGCATAGAACAATGGATTTCTTCATGAGAAGTAGTGGAACAGGTTCTCTTCAATCATTGGGACATAAAATAAAAATATGATGGTAATGATAAATATTATGTAGATGATAAAAAATAAAAAATGGTGATTATTATGGTGTTGGTAATGAGGAATCCTATATGGATGAACATAATAATGATGAGTAAGTTATAGAAGCTTTCAAAGGAGAGGTAGAGGATCAAGATGTGGAATAAGAGGAAGAAAATAATAACATTGATAATGAAAAGAGATTTTAGATGAATAAAAATAAAAATAAGAGGAACATAATCATGTGGAGGAAGGAGTAACAAAAGGTACAGGTTTAAACTGATTAGATCCAAAGAGTGATGCTTTAATATTTTAGTTTTTTTGGTGCAATAAAAAGTAGAAGGCCATTGCTATCATAAATCCTAGCTACAAGTATAATTTCATCATTATGGATGTGGCTCAACAAATAATATCATTTATCCCAATTAGATGGTAATAATGTTTAAGTTTTTGAATATTTGAAGCTCATTATGGTTTTGTATTCATATTTTTATGCTTTGGATATGGATGGTGTAGATATGATTCTTAGATATCATTCATTAGAAAATTTGGGAGTAATCAATATTAATGTGCAAAACTAGTTCATTAAGTTATGGTACAAAATAAATAAATTCACTTCATAGTATATCACACTTGGAAATGCACTAATAAAAAATAAGGCAAAGCATGAGGATGAAATTGAATAAGAGCATAAAAAATATTTATATGAAGAAATAGTAAAAGAAGAGAATAACACTTCATCTACTCAAGATAATATATCAATACCAAATTAAAATGTGTAATAGGTATAATAAAAGGTTGATAAGGTTAAATTATCAAACAAAGTTGAGGCATATAGACACCCACATCATCATGAGAGGAAAAAATCATAGAGGCATGTTAGGGAGTGTCATAACAATAATCACTTTGGCTATATAGGAAATAAGATTAAAAATAACTATGGCTACATAAATAAAAATTGGATAAATCAATTTAGATATGCATGGAATTGAAAGAATAACTACTATGGTCACACATGGAATCAGAGTAGCTTAGTAGAATATGAAAAATGGAATCATAGGAGGAATCATTATGAATGGACACAAAGGAGGTATAGTTATGATCATGAATGAAATTATATTATCACAATGGAGTTTTGAAACAAGGTAGGTGGGCTATCACCTACCAAGATCAATATGGTGGTTGGATGATCAATCTTAGAGACAAATGTGTAATTATTTGAAGCACACTCATTATTTGGTCTCTTCTTATGTTTTTAGGATGAATAATGTCAAGGAGGGAAGAAATTATATGTACTTATGTATATGATATATTGATGTATATGGGTTGATATAGATGCCAACATGTGGCACATGTCCCCCTTAATTAGGTGTATGAGTCAATATATTAGGTTAAATGAGTAACTTGTGGAATTATTACTTTGGGTAATGAGTTAGCCTACATTGGTATTAGGATGTTACCCATCCATTATTATTTATATAGAGATATTTATAAATGATAGGAATATCATTGTAAAGGATATCAATCAAGTAAGTGTTGAGTCTTCTATTCGGTGTAAGGATATTACAGGAACCACCTGGAAGTGGAATTTTGGAGTTATTCCTTACTTAAGGAGTATTGTATGGTTTTTCCCTACCATAAAGGTATTATTTTTTATATTGAATAATTAGGAATATTAACTAATCAATATATCTTATGTTATGTTTATCTACATTATATTCTATATTATTCAATTATTACATGTGTGTATCATAATAGATATTATCATTCAATTTTTATTGATGATATACACATTTTTGTTAAACTTAATAAGACTAAATGCAGTATTATGTATGTTCACTTTAATTCATGGGTAAATATCAAGTATGTTTTTACTCTAATATCATGGTAGTTTATTTGGTATTTATATTATGGTATGATACTTCTTAATTGATCTAGATATTTAGGTTATAACTATGTTTTTAGAAATGTTTTTTGATAAAAATAATGCATTGTGTATCTTATCTTTCTTAAGTTGTAATGTATTATGGTAAGTTGGGGGAATATGGTTGTGCATGCATATTACAAGGATATTGTAAAGGCTTTTAATAATAGTGAACTATGAAAAGTTGTAAGTTTAGAAATTATTATTTGGTTTTGTAGCATTTTTTTGGGCTTGTATATATGTATGCTCAATTTCATATAGTTCATATATGAATTTTAAGCATTAAATAAGGGATAAGAACTCTAGTATTCTATAGTACCTAATACAAGTTCAATGTATGCTCGAAAGGGATAATGATTTAATTATTGTTTTTTTGTAAGTTATAGCTATGTTATGACATAAGGATACCCTCTTGAGGCTCTATCATTTGAAGGACTACAACTTTATAACATTGATAAATGAATTCTTAAATGGAAATTGATAGAGTGTATTGGATATTTATCATTTCTTAGTATTATAGAATATATTCTCTTATGAAACCCTAGATAAATAATTTGTAAATGGTGAAAGCTTGTATCTATTTTTATATCTTAGAGTCATGGTTACCTCTGTGTTAGCTCTATCAATTTCTAAAATTCATCTTTTGTGGTAGAGTGAGGAGAATAATATGTTTCATCTTATATGGTGTACCCATTTGAGTTAGTTATTTGATGGTTAAATATTGGTTTCCATGCTAATTGATTGTATCTAAAATTTAATCATGGAATGCATTATATCTTGTACCATTCTAAGGTTATGAAAACCCAAGCCTAGTGTGTCCCTCTTAGGACTAGAAGCTTGGTATCTAAATTTATAATGTGGTATCAAGAATAAACTCTATGAATTAGGTTTTCATTCATGGTTGATATTATAACTTGAGATTGTATATAAAAGGGATGAACTCCGACTTATATTTATCTAGTCATTAACAAAAAGTTTTTGAGTACTCAGTATTATATAATTTAATGTATTTTTAGAATTGGAAGTGTTAGGATCATGTCTTAACTTCCATGTTTATCTATTATAACCCAATAACTTGGCATGTTCTAAATATATTTGGTAATGGTTACTCTATGATTATTAAAGATATTATTAAGGAATATTTTATTGGAATGGTAATTAATTTTTAATATAGTTGATACTTTTATCATTGATTAACATTGAAAAATTAAAGGCATTTTGTTATGGTCTTATAATCATGGAAATTATATCTTTTTATTAATCTTATATGGGGTACTTGAGTTGTCTAAATGAATGTCCAAGAATTTTTTTTGTAGCTTGTTATATAATTTTTTCCTTTGTTTTCCATTTCAAGTCAATTGGACCATGTTTAAATTGTTAGATAAATTATATAAAAAAAATTCTTTGAATTGATATTCACATATTGATATTTAAACTTGGTAATAATATAATGTAATTGATAGGAATAATGGTGTTATTATTACACCAAATTAGGTAAAAATATAATTGAATATGAAGGGAATATCTTGGTAGTGTTGATTTAACCCCTGTCATTTAGACATAATCCTTTATATTATGTTGTATTAAGGATAATTGTAACTTTAACAAAGTTATAGACTAACTTATTTTTTCAAAAATGATTTTGATAATGAACATATGAAATGATTATGTCTATAAAAATGTTAATTCTATCTATCAAGATGTTGTATTTTCCATTTTTCAATCATCTCTAAAAATGTATAAATGTCATTCATCATTGTTAAACCATAATATATATGTCTAACAAGGTTTTTGTGGGACCTCAAACTTGTATAAGTAATGTTTTTTAATCTTTTCCCTAGCATAATTAGACTATACTTGGGTAATATTTTCTTGATGGACTAGTAAGCTAGAAATATTTGACATGTTATCATGATTAGGGTAAATTAGGTGAGTCTAATACCCTATAATTCACATCAATCAGCATAGGATGTAATTTTATCTTGCATTTTCATCCTATGTGGAGTATCCACATCAAGTCCTTTAAAATATTTTAACCATGTTGTGTACTTATGTGAATGTTTTAGTCATACCTATTTACCTTACAAATGACTCTATTTCCTAGTCAATATTATTAATGGCATGTTAGGTTGTGTGTGTACCATGTTGGTACAATGAGTTGAGTAACACATGTTTGGTAGTGGATCATTTGATTACAAAATACCCTTATTTACTTAATGATTCAAAAAAATTATAGTTTAAAATTTTGAAGATATGACAATACACTTAGAAGCCTTCATGGATTTATTGGTCTCACTAAGTACTACTAAAAGTTATTTAAGAATTATGAAAATAATTATTCCCCATTGATGTTTAAGCTAAAAAAAGACTCGATTTTCATGTTCCATAGTATAATAATAATAATTTAATATACTATGATTAACTATGTGTACTATACCTATTTTTACAATAAAATATTTTTCCAATACCTTCATCATTGAATGTGATGCATGTGTAAATGGACACATTACCATTCTCATGTAGGAAGGATAACCAATAACATTTATTAGCAAGATCCTCACTGGGAAAAAATGGTTTGTTTGACATATGAAATGGAAATAATGACCATCCTCTATGTGGTTAATAAGTGGAGGTCCTACTTAGTAGGATGACATTTATATATCAAAATAGATCATCACAATCTTAAATACTTATTGGAACAAATGGTATCCTAAAAAAACTTACCAAAAATAGGTCACAAACAAATGGTGTATGAATATAAAAACACTTATAAAAAGGGCAAGGATAATATGGTCATCAATGCACTTTCTTACTAATATTAGTAAAATAAAATATCATGTGTATTATAGGTAACCATTATATAATGGACGTATGAAATATAATAAGAGTAGAACCTAGATATTCACACACTGAAATTCATACACTAATTATCCTTCAATCATGCATTCTAATCCAACTACACTGGGATAGACAATCCTTGAAATACAATGGTCTTATTATTTTAATTCCTTTGTTAAGACTATGACATAATATTCTAATTAAATTTTATGTATCACCTTTAGAAGTTCATTCATATTTTCTAAAAAACTATGAGCAGGTTTATCAAAATTTATTTTGGAAAGGAATTAATAAATATATCAATAAATTTGTTAAATAATATGACACATGTCAGTGTCATAAAGGCAAATGAATGGAAATACCTGGCTTGATATAGCCACTACCCCTTCCACAACTTCTCTAGACAAATATTTCAAAATATATTATAAAAGACCTATCAAAATATGGACAAAAATAAATAATACTGGGGGTAGTGGATCACCTCTATAACTATGCCCATTTATCTTCCTTGGACCATCCTCACACTATTTATAACATCACCTAAACATTACTTGACCAAATTTTCTTCTTTCACAACATCCATGCTTTTATTACCTCTGATCATGACCTAGATTTTACCATTAGTTTCTAGGAAGAACCATTCAATTGCATGGGAACTTAGTTGAAAATTATTATTTGGTTATCACTTCCAAATAGATAGCCAAAAAAATTTGTCAAAAAATCTAAACAAATATATATCTAATTCTTCACTTATGATCAACGCCATCATTGAATCAAGTGGTTACCACTTTTTGAATGGTGGTACAATACCACATATCACATAGCCACCAATATGTCTCCTTATGAATCAGTTTATAATCAAAATCCACCCTCTCTCCTCTCTTACCTGTTAGGTGTTTCTCATTTATATAAGTGGACACTACCCTTAGTATTCAATAGAATACTCTTTGAATTCTCAAGGAATATCTCAAGTTGGCTCATAATCACATAAGGTAATAGGTCAATCAAAAAAGTTTATAACATGCCTTTCAACTATGGTAATGGTTTTCCTCATATTATATCCTTATAATCAGTCCTCCTTGAAAATTAAGGATTGTTAAAAACTCAATTCCCAACTTATATGTGACTTATAAGGTTCTTCAATAGTTTGGTCATGTTGCATACAAGTTGAAACTTACACATTCTTCTTGTGTTCATCATTTTTTCCATGTTTCCTATTTGCATAAAGTCACTAGAAATAATTTAATATCTCAAACATTAATTATTGAGTTTGAAATCAAATGATCTATCATTATTGAACCTAAAGATATATTAGATAGGCACTTTCATTAGCATTGCACTTGGTATATCACTAAGGTTTTGGTATAGTGACAAGGGATGCAACTTGGGAACCTCTTCTCCAAATTTAAAAGTAATTTTTCAATATTAAAATTTAATTTAAAGTAATTTTAAGGGGGAGGGTGCATTAGGACCCATCCATCCTAACTATTTTCTTTATAATTTTTGTATTTTATAAAATCTATAGATGAATGTGATTTTTAAGTCATTTTTTGAGCTAATTGTAACAATCCCACATGCATGGGAACTAGTAATAAAATATAATATAAGTAATTTAAATAGGATATTTATCAAAGGGGGTTTCCCCCTTAAAGAGGATAGAAATATTGTAATGTAATTATATTCTCTTTTTAGTGTAATATAATTATTCTCCATTTTATTTGAAATATTATTTTTGTATATTTTTATATTGGTTTAATTTGTTGCAAGAAAGATCATAACCCAATTATTTTTCAAGGAATTATATTTTATTATTTTATGAAAAAAAAATGAGGTTAATGATGCCAAGGATGATAAAAAAATATGTTAAATATCATAAAAGAGATGATAAACCAATTCCAATTGTAGATGGCATTTTATGATTATATAGCACCTTAGTATTTTACACTATGAAAACTTGGACCTTGGTTTCTCCTCTTAGTGATTTACCTTTATTGATTATACAAGTCTCACATTTGATCTATATTTTTTCCCCTTGGCCTATATCTCTTAGTATGACTAGTCTTATGTTGATGACCTAAGTTTTTTATCTTGCCTAGAATGCTTAAAATGTATTCGCCTTCCATCTCTACAAGTTTAAAAGTTGTACCTACTTTATTACTCCATAAACACTAATGTCTAGGGTAGATAGTAGTGTCAAAGTTAATATCTTATCCTGACATAAGTATCAAGTTCCCTAAAGTCATCCAATTTACAAATGAAACTTGTCATAATGGTCAGCCTAAGTTCTTTAATGCGAGTTATCTCCTTATAAAATTGGTATAAATATAATATATCAGCCATCATTTATTCCTCACCTAGAAATTAGATAAACAAAACTAAGGCACTTATAAAAATCACTCTATCAAGCATTTAATTGATTAAAGCTTCCTTATTTCCATATCAGTCATAGGCACAACACATCTATAGGTCTTAAGTACTAAAGGATCATCCCAAGATATTGATTTTATAAGTTAAAATATAGGTCACTTTTGTACTTGATTTACACATATTATATGATCCACACATAAACCAACATGTAGGGGATAACCAAATGAGTCTAAGGCCCTCTTTTAGAGTATTGGATATGTAGGCAACACCCACTAATAGTGGGTTATTTAGGGAAGATCAATATTATGTGCCCACTAACCCATTTCCTCCAAGGTCACTATAAATATGGAAAGTTAGGGATTGGTCATTTCACAAGGAGTGACTATCCATGACCTAGATTTGAATTCACCAAAGTGAAGGTGAAGCAAAATCCAGAAGAATCCATGTAGTCGTATCATGTTTCATAGATATTTTTTACATGAAACTAATATCAAACTTAGAAAATAGAATTTATGTAACCATCCAAGGCTAACTTTACTATCCAATTTGCTACAAACATCAAATCTAAAATCTGATGATTGTTCCAAATTCTCCTTCCATCCTAATTTTTGTGTGTTCCATATCCAAAACTACATTATCATAATAATAATCTAATTACAACATTTATATATCATTTCTCTGTCTATCATAATTCTAATTTCCATATTTATACTATCTCAACATAATAAATTTAATGTATGATTATATATGAGTTTAACATCTAATTTCCCTACTATAAATCTAATTATCACCCTTGTGCCATTTGACTTCTATATATCCATTTAATATTGTAGATAACCCAAAAATTATATCATTTTAGGGTTAAAAATTTGGTGAACCTATTTCGTGTGAATGTAATTTTTTCTAATTCTTACAGTTTTAAACTAGATAGGGTTTTGGATTGTTATAATTTTTAATTTCCTACTTTTAATAATGTTCATGCAACCTAGATGTGGCCCTAGATTGGGAGCTTTTCCTATTGAATATATTAAGCACCCCCTCTAACCATATAAAATGTCTCAAACCAATGAGGGATCTCATACCTTGGATCATGATGATACCCATGTTGATTATTAAAATAATACTGATAGGGTCATCATAGAAGAATATTTTGATAATTAAAACCTTGAAATAAATAAAAATGAGTAAATAGATAATGATCGAGTGCATGTAATTACATTATTTTTTTAACACATTTGATAAAACCCTGAAGATCTTGATAGAATCTTAAAAACTATACTTGAAGCAAAAAATTACAAAACTATAGTGAAAAAATCCCTACCTTTGAACACATTATAAATAAATACATATAGCAGGGGCATAAATTATGTGTTTAAATCTTTGTTCATTGAGACTAACATTTATGCATATATTATGGAATTACCCATTATTTCAACACAAATATCAGTTTCAATGCCTATTACTACTTGAAACATGTTTTCATCCCCTCTGATGACTACTCAGCTTGCTAATCTAAATCTCATTAGGCCTATAGTTCAATCATTCCTTCAAGTTATAAAAACCTTATAAAATAAAATTACAAACATTGAACAAAAAACTTTAAAATCCCTTCTTGCACTTGAGATATCTTTACACCCTTTGCCAACTAGATTTTTTTTACCTAAGTTCACATTTTATGATGGAAAGGGTGATCTTGAACAACATTTTTAAACATTTTATGCATGTGCCTTGACTATTTTTATAATGATAAAATTTTGACCAAATTATTTCCTAGAAGCCTCAAGGACTATGATTTTAGGTGGTTTTATGATTTACCTCTCCAATATGTAAAAGCATTCAAACCTCTTACAAACCAATTCTTATCAAAATTTTCCATTAATATTTATGAAAAGGTTTCCTATGCTCAAATTTCCAAAATCAAAAAAGGAACCAATGAACCTATCAATGAATATGTTTTGAGATATAAAATAATGCTAGCCAAAATTACCAATATTATGTTAGATAAAGAGTTACTAAAAGAGTTATCAAAACTCTTTAGCCAAGATCTCTCCAATAGCTCATTACCATAGCCATTGATGCTTCAACATATACTCAAAAGATACCAATTTAAAAAACATTTGTTATACTCAAAATATATGCAAAAGATTATGAAACATAAAGAATCATGTATATTAAAATAAAAATCACTTGTTTGTATAGGCAAGGCAAATAAATATGAAATCTAAACTAGCTAATGTGGGACTAAACCCCACATAAAATAAAATTGGGTAAACAAAAATACCTGGAGCATAACAAACATGAGAAAGATACTCTAACAACTCCCCTTCAAGTGAAGCTAGGGGATAAAAATAGAGGATGTAATGTGAAGTCACGTGTCCCTATGGATGTCAATCCATCATGCAAAATTACATGGATGTTGAGTCACTATAACCAACAAGTCAAAGTAAGAATAGTGATAAATATGAGGATTACTAAATATAAATAATGTGCTCCAAAGTACTAGGTAGAATGATGAACTCAAAGAATCATCATTTAAACACCATCTAAAAATATTGTGAGAAGTGAGCACAAAGACTAGTGGGTTGGCACATCGGTGTCATTGGTGGGGATACCCCACTAGTGTCACTATAAAAATCACCAAGAAGGCCATGGAGTCAAGCACAAAATCCTCATATAGGTTATGGTAAATAAAGTTCCAGAATAAAATACCCATGTACAAAGGAGAAATCTAAAAAATACTCAAAAGAGGTAAACATATACATAACTCTCATAAAGTGGAGAAAAATAGAGAAAATGTGTAGGAAAAACTCCCCCCTAAAAGAGAGAAAAGAAGAAGAGAGAGATAGAAATCCACCCAAAGATGATGTTGAAGAAGTTTTTACTCCTAATACTCACAAGTCACAAAAGAACTCAATCTACATGAGTGGTCTGAATCCACTATTTGATCATAAAATAATCGACAATGGGCTTCACCAGAATAGCTTCAATCAAGAAGTTTATCAGTGGTGATGAAATTATAAAAGAGTACTATATGTGCAAGTAACACAACATCAAGAAGTAAAATGTACATCATACCCCCTCATACTGCTAAATAGATGGAGTGGATTTAAAAAATTTGCACGAGTGGTTTGAATCTACTACTTGAATACCAAACAAGTTGACACTATATACACCAAAATAGTTCTAAATAAGAAGACTGAAAATTGTTGAAAAAATGTGTCAAAAATACAAAAAATATCTCTCAAATATGATGGCCCATGGTGGTGATAGAAGATACAATCAACTGATGAAGTGAAAAGGTGATAAAATAGAGCACACAAATACATGAAGGTAGACAAGGCTAAATCGACAAACCCCCCATGGCACTTTACAAATTAGTGTGAGTACAATATAAACCATACACAAAAAACACTAGCTATAAATAGGGAAGAAAATGAGATTCACTAGAATAGCTCCAAACACGGAGACTATCGACTTATTGAATAAGCCATCGAGAGAGATACTCCAAAAATAAGGAAATAGAAAGGATGTCTCCATAGAAGAAGGAAATATGCTAAGAAAGGGGCCTTGAGGAAACATGACACAAACTACCAGTGTGTAAAAGTAATAATAAATGGCAAGATGCTAAGAAAGGGGCCTCGAGGAAACATGACACAAACTACCACTGTGTAAAAGTAATAATAAATGTTGTGGGCTTATGAAAGAGTGTGAAAAATGGTGAAAAATATCCATGTATGCAAAAATATGCCAAATAATCAACAACTAAAAACAAAAACCTCCAAATCACATGTAAAAGGATGTCAGACTCAGCGAAAAATGCATTCAAGATAATGTGTGTATGAAGTACAATGTAGGGCCCATAACATAGGAAACCCCCTATTAATGATAATTCAAACTCAATAATAAAATGTTGGACTCAACCAAAAATGCATCCATTAGTGAAACAAATGATGACAATGCAATATAGAAGAAGCAAGATAGAAGTTTGTGTTGTCTATGAGGGGGTCTGACCTCCTACCAAATCGTACCTCACCCTCTTATCTTTGATAAATTAAATATATAAGGTACATGTAAAATAATTAATAATCCCTCAAAAATTCTCACAAAATAGTAAAATGTGTCACCACTAAAATATCACTAAAAATCATAGAAAAAAAGTAGCATAATCAATGTGAAGAGATCCCCCTAGAATGTGGCACTTTATATTTTAGTGCATTTTTAAAATTTGATGACACCAATTGATAGATAATAAAAAATATATACTTTTGAAAAAAATATAACTCAAATATGAGTTATGGTTCAAAAGTTATAAGCATTTCAATTTCTTATAAATATGGGTCAAAATAATTATAAAAACACTACAAATTGGAATTTGAGACCAAATCAGTAACAAAAATAGTCATCCAACCACTCATTGGAGCTAGAATTTTACCATGGACTTAAAAAATTCAACCAAAAGGAATAATAGTCTTTATGATTACTTCAGTATGTGTGTAGGTGAATTTGACTTCCTCTTTTAAGAAAAATACATCTAATAAGGCAAATAAAGTGAATGAATAACTATGTAAAGAGATGAAAGAAGTGGATTTATGTTTATTTTCACTATGTTGAGAAAGCAAATGGAATGCCACTAGGAGAGAGAGTGTTATCCACACTTCCTTACTGATCAAGAGGATGTCAAAGTAGAGGAAAAAAATCCAATGCTATCAACAAAAGCATAGGCTTGAAAACAAGATAACCAACCAACATAGGATGGGCTAGTGAGATACCATGGTTGATTTGTAGGTGCAATGAGCATGGTGAGGAAGAATTTAGAGGGATTGTTATGGTAGAGAATACTAGAATACCTTTGGATGACTTTGAATACATCCAAATCCATCCTATTTGGAGCATGGTGAGGTAATGACACTAAGCACCATTCTTACTCTATGGATTAGATGCAGACAAGGGAAAAGTCTCCTTTGTAACAGAGGTAGATCCAATAGTGGTCAAGTTTGTGATAGAGATGAGAACATTATAACTACTTCCCCCTTCTTCCTTCATATTCATAACGACAACACCAATGCACACTACTCCAATCATGAAAAACAATTCCATCACTCCTATAATAACCCCACCATATCAATGTTTAATAGCTTTCTTGAATACAAAAAAACCTTGGCTCTCCACTACCTAGTCTGCATTCCACAATGATGGTTTTTAGGCCAAAGTGGAGAGTTTCATGAGATTCAGATGTGCAGTTGATGAGACAGTAGGAAAAATAAGTGTCATTTTTCCCTAATTGTGTGTGGGGAATGATAAATGATAGGCCCCTAGACCAAGAAGCCCTCCTACTACCTTAAATAACCCTTCGTTGTCAAGTCCACACCCAATGTAATTATTGGCTCGTACTTATAAGGAAGACTATGCATAACATGCTCATAACAACTAGCTAAAAATAATAATGAAATTTTTATTGGCGTGTCCCAAAAAATCATGCTAAAAGGAACAAAAGTGGATTTTTTTCAAAGAAGACACAACATGGAAAATCAACACTTTTTAAGGATCCGTATTGCCTAGTCAAAGGAGTGGAAATCTAGATTATGGAAAAATAGATCAAAAATGAGTAATAAATCAAGGAGATGGATCTGATACCATGAAATAGTTATCAAAACTCTTCATCCAAGATCTCTCTAATGGCTCATTACCACATCCATTGATCTTTCAACATATACTCAGAAAAAACCCATTGAAAAAATAATTGTTATATTTAAATGATATGCAAAATATTATGAAACTTAAATAAGCATGTATATTATAATGAAAATCACTTGCTTATATAGGCAAGGAAAAGCAACATGAAATCTAAACTAACAATGTGGGACTAAACCCCACATAAGACAAAACTAGGTAAACACAAATATCTAGAGCCTAGAAAACATGAGTAACATACTCTAATAATTAAAAGATATATTCAAGCAAAGTTTTCTTTATCATTTACAAGAGTCCATTATTTTTAAGAATTTATAATATTTTGATGACTTATGCCATGTTATACGGGACTGTAAAATGAATCTTATGTCATTGAATAAGCTCAAGAATGTAGCAAACACACCGGCTGCATCTATATCTATTACTAAGTTTATAGTTAAACCAATTTATAAGGTAAAACTTCATGATCATAAAAAGGAAATAACCACCACATTTAACATATTTGAAAATTATTCAAATCAGCTTGTCTTATATAATGTACCAAGGAGATAATTAACACATTTACTTGAGTCACCAATTTTGTTAATCTCATGGTTACTAGAGTGTTAGCTTATATCTCTCCCTCATCCTATCGAGGTTGATATGATTCAAACTCTACCCAAAAGATATGATATAAATGATTATTGTGATTATCATCAAATACCAAGAAATTCTATGAGTAGATTCTTTAATTTAAGCACAAGATCCAAGATCTTATTGATGACCAAAATCTTATATTTGAGGATCCTCCAAAGGAATCAAGTTCACAACCTGATGATCACCATAAATAGAAAATATTTAACAATCCTTTAAAAGATCATTCTAAGAAGGAACAAAATTGAAAATGGCATATAATGCACATCCTCCTCCATCATATTATGGGCACCCACTAGATAGGATTATTGGTACTCATAAATGACATATACTCCTATGGTTTAGAAACCTTCTATTTCATTTGATGACAATGAAATTAAGGATGATGACTCTGATCTTCATTTTTTATTCATTCTAGCATACCTTGACAAACACCCCATATACAATGTTATGATTGATAATGTTGCAATAAAAAATGTTTGCACCATGACATTACTTATGCACTTGGGTTATACTCATCATGATTTACACTGCTCTACCAAATCAGTTTAAGCATTTGATGGGATCTCCTAAAAGGTCCTTAGTGAGATTGACCTACTTTTATAGGTTGGTCCCACACATATGGTTACTACCTTCTCAATTATCCCTTCCATAGGAATCTTTGATATGTTATTAGGAAGACCTTGGATACACACTCTTTGACTAGTACCTTCTATAATGCATGGGTGTGTTAAATACATTCATGCCAATTAGGTAATTATAGTTTCTAGAATTCTATATGATCATCCTCTTTAATAAAATAAAATTAAATCTATACAATTAGCTATGAAGTATACTAAGGCTCATTCAAAGCAAAAGGGTAAGCAACAGGTAGTCCCCTTTACTAGGTGGCCAATACTTGAGACACCATTACACCATAGACATATAATAGATTCCATAGAATCCCAATCTTATACTACACATCATGTTCAAATATCTATAAAACCTTAAAATGTACATACTACCACTATACCAAAGAAATAAACAAGCACTCAATGATGGGTTATATTCTACATACACATGACATCATTGATACCAAAATGATAGATATTACACCTATACATGTTCCTTAATAACGTAGATGGGGTATTACACCATATTCACAATGGGGAGATATTTATGAAATCTATTGGATGGCATCATAAGATGATCTTTACTCTTGAAATATTTTTAAAATACCAAAAAAAATCAAAAACATCCAAAAACACTTTCAACACTTACATGTTCTATTAGTTCTTTGGCATCCATGTGTTAGTTCCATGTTAAAAGATGGCATACTCAATTACTCCTACATACACATATGTGTCACACTTCTACTTGAATGTGATACAAGCATACGAAAACACATGACACATTCCTATTTCATATGTTGGGCCTTCCTTATCCTCATGCCATATAGACATTGGGGGAATCCACTTCTTTGATCTTGATACACACATGTTATAAGATTCAATGATCACTCTACATCATCATGTTTGAGATTAAATATGTACTTACACATGCCTATTATCCATGATTATAAATTACACATGGGTAATTGATATGCTATACACTTGGAATGCTTTTCCCAAAACATTATATCCATGGGATACTATGACATGTTTATGTTGGTTGGATATGATTTACTTTATGCACTTCTTTGAGTGTCTTACCCTATTATTTTATTCTTTATTTTAAGATTTGAATATTCTCTTTTTCTTTTGTCCCCCATGCTTATGTATGATTTCATTTACATTTGCATGTGTCATTTTTTTTGTATGGACATTTGAATATGTCATCCTTCCTTTTATGGACATTTTAATAAGTCACGTCCCTTCAATTATGAAGCATTTGGACATGCCCTTTATTTGTGGTCTCTTTGGACCATTTCCTTTTGACTTGCTTTTGGGTACACTTGTGTGTGTGTTTGTTTGCTTGTGGAGCTTATACTATTACTATCTAGATATTGCCATGATATTTATCATTCATATTAGGCCTACATGTGATCATATTGGTTCTATGTGCTTTAATGATACATTTACCTAGACATGTTCCCTTCTATATGCTACATGGTTGCACTCACATATTATACAATTATATTATTCTTTTGAGGTGAGGTAACTCTCAGTTCCTACATTTACCTCACCTCAAAGGGGGAAATATTATTGGGGGCATGTCATAGATACATGTTCTCCACACTTGACATAGTATCTATATTCATTGGTAACATTATTTGGAAGCATGATCTCCACACTCATTCAATTCATGGTACTTTATTAATTTTTAGATTTAGTGAGGGCATATCATATGGGCATAGCTTTTAGACATTTATAATTCTCAGATTTAGTGGGGATGTGCTTTTGAAGAATTTTATCCATGCTCATTCATTATATGGTACTTATATTAGTTATTATATTTAATGGGGGCATGCTTTGCAAGCATGTTCTCCACACCTATTCAATATTCAACATCTCCAAATTATAGGAGGGGCATGTTTTGGAAACATGTACTCCACATTGGTACTTATATTTATTTTAATATTTCTCCATATATAGTGGAGGCATGATTTGGAATCATGACCTTCACATTTACACAATTGTCTAAATTAGCCAAAGCACATAGTTATATGATTTAGATTCATAGTTGTGATAGAATTCTATACATTGGTACTATTGTTATACACAATTTAAACATGAGACATATCTAAGGTACATATTATATGTAACATACTCTTAATATTGAAAAATCTAAATCAGTTTTAGATTCTAAAAATATTTTATGGACTATTACCATATCATAGACTTTTTTGTATTGATACCTTGCAGACTTTAATGGACTTTTATTAAGATAATACACTATAGTAGTTGGTTCACTTTTTAGTATGGTTGAGGTGATAAAATCACTCAATATTGCCATTTTTTTTAGGTTGGACTTGATCATCCAACCTCACCAGGTTATAAGTATCATTGGGTTTCATGATTGAGCTAATATCAACTACCAAGTGGCAACTCACTTTTGTTCCAAAGTTAGATCTCTCTCTCTCTCTCTCTCTCTCTCTCTCTCTCTCTCTCTCTCTCTCTCTCTCTCTCTCCTTGGATATGTGAACTTTAAATATTTATTTGTATTTGTCTTAATCTTAGTTTCAGAGCCTTACAATCTTACGTATTTTTCAAAACAACTTGCCAATAGGCAAGGTGTTTAAATAAATAAATAGGTGCAATCCTAAATATTTTTATTTCTATTTTAATCTATCTCAAGTACATTAAACCTAGATTATATGCATTGATTTTATATTATAACATGTTCTTGGTTTTAAATTAGTCACCATCAAATCACTCAAGTTGGGCATATGCAAAGACAAGGTGTGCATATACACCCATGTATGTAATCCTTTCCTTTAAACTATAAATTTAATTACTATGTTAAAGTGAGGTAAATTCAAATGATATTTTAAGATTATATAACACCTTAGTCTTGTACACTTGGAAAACTTAGACCTTGGTTTCTCCTTTCAGTTCTTTACCTTTCACACTTTTTCAAGTCTCACATTTGCTCTTTCTTTTTTTCCCTTGGCTACTCTCTCTTAGTCTCACCAATCTTATGTTGATGACCCATGTCTTCTATCTTTCCCAAAATGCTTAAAATGTACTTATCATCCATCTCTACAAATTCAAAAAATGTACCTACTTTTCTAATCCCTAGACACTTACATCTGGGGTAGACAGTAACGTCAAAATTATTTTCATATCCTGGTGCAAGTTTCTAGGCCCTAAAGTCATCTAGTTTTTAAATGTAATGTATGATAATGGTCAATATAAGTGCTTTAATGTAATTTATTACTCCTAAGGGATTGATATAAATACAATATCAACCCTCATTCATTTTTAACTTGACAACACCTAGAAAAGACTAAAGAGGTAGAGGCAACTTATCAAAAAGACTCTATCAAACATTCAATTTATAAAATCTTACCTATGTATATACCATTCATAGCCACAACACATATATACGTTTGAAGTACTAAAGGAGTATCCTAAGAGCCTTATTTTCCAAGTTATAAGCTAGGCCATTGTTGTTCTTATTTTGCATATATTGTATGATTCACACATAAGACAACACGTAGGAGAGAACTATATTAGTATGAGTCCCTATTTTATAGTATTATTTATGTAGACAGAACCCACTAACAATGGGATATTTTTATAAACTTAACACCATGTTCCCTCTAACCCATTTTTGTCCAAGTTCACTATGAAGATGGAAAGTTAGGGTTTGGCCATTTCAAAAGGAGTGATTGTCTATGACTCAAATCTAAATACACCAAAGTTAAGGTGAATTAAAAACCAAAAGCATTCAGGTGGTCACATCCTATTTTAATAGATATTGTATAAAATAAACTAGCATAGAACCTAGATAGTATCATCGACATAACCATCTAACGTTGGCATTATTGTCTAGAGTCTTAGAAGCATCAAATCTAGAATTTGATGATTATTCCAAAATCTCCTTCTAGCCTAATTTATACCTATTTGAAATCCATATCTACATTAGAATCAGAACAAGATAATTACACTTATTTTTCATTTTGATATCTATCATAGTTATACTTTTCACATTTAGACTATCTCAACATAATAAATTTAATTTATGTATATATATGAGTTTAGCATCTAATTGGCCTGTTATAGATCTGATTATCACCCTTGTGTGATTTTATTTATATATACCCCTTTAATATTATATATCATTTTAGGGTTATAAAACAACATATGGTGTGTTTGGTTTTGCATACCCTACTTCAAATACAAAAGATGATTTTTATGACATGTCTAACTTTTAGGATAGAACTAATGATTACATATATAATATAATACATGCATAGACATATGAATATCCCATTTATGGGATCATTGGTTAGTATGAACATCTTTCAATTTCAAAAATACAAAAAGACAAAAAAATGTATTCAATAAAAAATTAGGACTTGATTTTGTAATTACGTGATTCATTTATTATAATTACAATACACATGGTAGATTACATATCCATTTTCTAAGAACTTATTTTTCATGGTATACATGAGTAAGATTCAAGACATATCATTTACCAATGATACATGGACACATATATGTAGGACATTCCTTACACCCATGTGTTAACTTTTTGCATTAAAGTCATGCCTACATTAGGGGCATCTTTTTATTTTTTAAAGTTATATCCCTTTGTTACCCTTCCATTGTCATATTGATCAACTTACACTACTTATACATGAGTTGATATTGTTATACTATTTAGGGTGCTATATTTCATGGATATCATACGTTTTCAATATGATGATGACATAAAATTATTTTTTGGACTAGATTTACTTGTTCTATGTATATTTGATGTTAATTTTTATTACATGGTTTGATAATTGATTTTGTATTACATTGGGTGATGATTATTCTAAGTTTCATTGCATATTTTATGTGTAACCATTGATGAGTGTTACATTGAGTCATAATTTATGACTATTATTTTGAGTATTATCTTGTATGATTCTATGAGTGCATTGATTTTGTGTTGTCATGTTATGTGTTATGTTAAGGATACTCTAGTTTGTCTCATAAATTTG
The DNA here is from genome assembly GCA_037957365.1 of Torreya grandis. Lineage (NCBI taxonomy): Eukaryota > Viridiplantae > Streptophyta > Pinopsida > Cupressales > Taxaceae > Torreya > Torreya grandis. The sequence continues at coordinate 1,887,459 of JARHVA010000530.1, forward strand.
TTTTATCCATGTCAATTTAGACTCAAGTAATGTATTTATTACTGTGTGTCATGTTCATGACATTATGTTCATATTTTCATGGTTTATGATCTTGTGTTCTTTTGATTACTATCACACATTATTATATTGTGTGATGCCATTATTTTTAGAAATCATATTATGTGTGGATTATTAATGAGTGTTTATTATTTTGATTATTATTATTGTATTCCTAATTATTATATCTACTTGACATGACACTTTTATGCCTTAGTTTACATATTTCATATATGTGTGAATGATCGAATCTCTATATGATGAGATTTTTTTCATGTTAGCACACATGAATTATGTGGTTAATTTTTTATATATTGCATGATGTGTATTACTCTTTTCAATTGAGATAAATGATTCATAGGTTTCATCCCTCACCTTAGAAGGTTCAGGGATTGATAAATAATTGGTTTAGATTTTGGTTCACATTACATGATTAAAATAGGATGATTGGGATGGATTGAGATATATATATTGGGGCTAGTTATGATTCACATGGGATAGATTATGTGATTTAGCTAGGACATATTTGATTTATTCAAACATATGTGAGGAATATTGGGATATTTTATAGGATTAAGCTAAATACTTGATATATACTATGACATGATGAGACATATTACATGGATCAGATTGAACATATTCATCAAGTTACATGGGTGAGATTAAGAAGATTATCAAATTGAACAAAGTGACATATAGATTATGCAATTATATATCACATTTAGGTATATGTGGATCATATGAGGGGCATGATTGTCATTTAACCAAACAATTTCTATTTATATGTGTTTTACCCTAGTTTAGATTAATGTGTTAGATTAATATAATTAAGATAGAAATTTTAAATGTAATCTAGATTAATAGATATAGAATTCTAGCATACATCTAAATTAAGATTGATTTTTCTAATTTGACAAGAGCATATGCTAAATATAAAAAGTACTAAAGAGATCACATACTTATATTTTATAGTTGACTTTATAACTATGACTATATTTTGGAAGTGAAAATTAGAGATAAGTAGGCATGTGGTTTGTTTGGTTTTGTAACTGATTTGTTATCTATGTTGGGTTATTTTTACAAGATATGGTTAGTATAACTAGTCAATAATAACTTGTTAGTTGGTACTAACCTATGCAAAATTATGGTACAATGATTGTATAATAACCTATGATTATATTTTATTACTCTATGTTTGAAATATTGAACCTTGATGATGCATGAAAATCCATGAATCAATCTCCTTTGCCTTCAAACCATCTGTGTGCTTATGAGGCATAGTAACCTAAAAAATGGGTGAAGTGTAATGTGTCAATCTTACCTCAATAACCCCCTACCTAATTTTTTACCTCTACCTATGTATCCAATACTCCAAGGAGATAAATAAAGTCACACATAGTTCTCCCACCTAGTGTGATTATGTAATTATGATCCTTCTCTATGTGTATGTAGTAAATGATGTGGTTATAATACTTGGAAATGCTTAATTTGATATGGATTTTGAGTGGTTCAAACTTGGATTGTAACTTATCATAGATACAGGTTTGTAAATTTGGAAGCATTGGTATATTTTATCAATGTATAATAGTGTATAGATGTAAAATAGATAGGAAATAAGTCCATTTTGAATGAGAACTTAATTTTTCTACATATAGATCTGATTAAATAATTATTCATGCCACCAACACATTAGGATTATGGTCCAACCCTAAATATGAGTTTAATTTTATAAAATATTCATTAATAAGAGTGACTATGTTTATTTTTTGACTAGTGAAGGTCATTATCAACTAGCATTACTGACCATAACTAGCAAAATTTACATGTACAAGTGGACTAAACTAAGAGTCTAGAGAAATCTATGTAAGATATTTATTAGGTTTAAAACATACATTCAGGTTATTATAAGTGTGTAACATCATAATAGAAGGGTTGAATCATAATATATAATGCAAGTGTGAGAGGATATAAAATTAGGACTTTTTTTGAATGTTCAAGTCATGTGTGGCAAATGTGTGTCAAGATTTTAATTTTCAAGTACCGAAGACAATATTTTAGTATCTAAAAATTATCCTTATTTATTATAGTAATGGAATTTCTATATTAAATGGATAACAGTTACTTGAGTGTGTATAACACAATTTTCATTTTGGGAAGAAGGCTCTAAATGTACATCTTTGTTCTATGAAAACCTATAATGAAAATGAAGTAGTCAATGTCCATATGTGAAATATGAAAATCAAAATTAAAAGAGCAAGTGTTAGAGTAAACTTTTATGTAGGTGGAAATAATTATTCCCTTATAATTATTTAGACATGGTGCTTCCTTGTTGAAGTATTGGAGAATTATGCTTCCTTTTTGAGGCACATAGAGAGTTTAGGTGGCTATGCCCCAAACTTGTGTAACTATGCAAGATCTTGAGTTGAGAATACAACATACCCTAACCCTCATGACTATGGGAAAATTTATGCAATGTAGTAACCCAAATAACTATGCAAGAAAAATATAGAACCATATGCCTAGGTTTTCTCAAATAAATCACTATGAAGGTAAATGAGAAACCCATCATGTAAAGTTCAGTCAAATAAAATCAATCAACCACTGCATATGGCTTATAGATTCAATTGTAATTTTTTAATGTAGTTTGATCAAGTTTGATCCATGTAAAACAAAAATGCATGATCAAAATATAATGGACCGTGTCAATTTCCCCATCATGGTCATGAATTTGATAAGTGTGAAGTGGACTGACAACCATTTGGCATTTAAATATAAATTATATTGTCATGAATGTGTGCTTGAACTAGTATCATACCCCCTGAATATGTACCAAATGATATAGATTTCTATGTATATATATTATGAATTTGATAGCATGTATCTCAAATGTATGTGTATGTGAAGACCTTTAATTTTATTCCTATAATTTGTTTATATATATGTCCATGCATATACATGAAAATGTGTATGGAATTTTGTTTAGGTGTCTTTAAATTGAAATCATATGCCCATGTAATATATATATCAATGTGTCAATATATGTCATGTATCTAAATCATATGATATTTGAATTACTCTAATTTTTTGAAATATGTGAAACCTATACTATGCTTTGATTTTCTACTCATGTAGACTTATGTCTCTATGTCCAATTGTAATTCCCCCATTTTTATATGAGGAATACATCTTATAAGTCACTCATCTAAAAATAGGAATTAATTGTATCATTTCATGGGTAAAGATATCATCATGTAATATCATATGATCATGTGGAGAATATGTCATCATAGTAATGTATGTATTAATTAATTCATATATGTAACATATAGAATGAAGTGCATGTAAATGTCATGTATACATAATGAAGTACATGGTATAAGTGTAACTAAATAAGACTATGTAGTAACATTAGATGATATAGATCATGGCTCCCCTTAATGTCATCAAGTTAATCAATCACAATTGTTAGTGTCATGCATAGGAAAAGTGTGGCATACAAGGGACATAAAATGTCACAATAAACAAAACCAAGGGGCACATCTAGGAGGACATAAAAATGTCACAAAAAATGGACATAAATGATGTCACATCAATCAAGGCCAAGGTCCACACACAATAGTCACACATAAAGTAACATATCATGAAAAATAGAGTAACAACATCAATGGAACCTATAACAAGGAACTAATCAACACCATCCATATATATAAATTTCACATCATAGTATAATGGTATATATTTTATCACTATGTAATAAATGATTAATTATCAAGGTATGTGTAAGAAACATAGTTAACTCAACATGGTACAAAGGTTATAAAATATATAACCTATAATAGTGAAACCTATGGAACAAGATGCCCCCAGTATTGCCATGGCCACTGGGTAGAGGGAAAAAACATTTGTATGTCCATGTGTAACTTGTATGCCTTGAATAACACTCATATATCATGAAATGCATGTGTGTATGTAAATAGCATTCCATATACTAAACATGTGAAAAATAGCATATTTAAATAGTGTAAACTATAAATCATGTCATGCCCAAGTCCTAATTTTAGATTTTTTGAATACTTTAATGATTTTATATTTTTTGATTATTTGATATTTTATTTATTTATATTTATATTTTGTAAAATATAACCAATTATCCACTCAATGGGAGGTCCATGGGAAGTTATTATATTGGGTGGTGGAGGGAGACACTATCATGGTTTTGAGGTATTGATTGGGGATGCACTGGAATCTGATAAGGAGGCATATGATGTACCATATATACCATGCTTAGTGATTTTATAACTTGAGGTATAATGAATGGATCTATAAGGATGAGAAATCTATGGTATTTTTTATGTATTATGAGGGTATCACACTACTTTTTTCATTGTGAAACACATTGAAATTCTTGTGGTACTAAATGAGTGTGTATTGTAGAATATGGCAACCTAAGTGGTCTCTGAGTAACTCTATGATGTGATTGACACCAAATAGTTTGTTTTATATATAGATAATGTATATGTGTAATAATTAAATCTATATGTTGATCTTAAATATGTGTACCAACTTTATCTTCATAATAATCCTAAATATAGGTATCGACCCTCTCTAAATTATAGTCTTGAGCAAATGTATCAACCTTCTCTGAGTAATAGCCCTAGATAATTGTATTGTCCCTTTTTGAATAATATTATTGAATAGGTTTATCAACCCTCTCTAAATAATGATCCTAAATATGTCCACCGACCAATCATGATTGTGGTGGGGTTAGGGGTAGAGAAATATATATCAATGGATATGGAAAATACTCATTTTGGATAGCTACAACTATAACCACTCTATTGTAGTATATGTACTTTAGGAATTGGTGTAATTTAGAGGGAATTGTGTGAAGCCTCTACATTTATGGGTATCCTAAAAACATGTCAAAATCCCCATTACTTTTTAAAACTATTAATTTGTGGATAATATGGTTTATCCCACCTAAATAGGTAATATCATGCATCCTAAGGTATTATGTCTCTATCCATAAAATACCTCAATTACTTTAGTTGTATCTTATAAATATTTCCATGTGTACCTAAGGGATTGGATAAGTGCCATCATGGAAAATTTCTCACTTGAACCATTTTCAATCATAACACTATGTATATGTTGTTCCTAAATTTAGGCTCATAATAATAATGTATAAAAATATGAATCATCATTAACTATCTTTCTATCATCAAATGTGATCATGGGTCATTAAGGTGGAGTATCACTAAGTGTAATAATTATAAAATCTAGTGAATGATCATATGTCACTGGTGGATAATGCATATTGTATGCTAATGTACCTATAAAGTTTCCTTGGTTTCTATTGACTCATGTTTAGGAAAAGGATCAATAAATATCATACACTTTTTATTTTTATTGTGTTGTAGTCAAGATTCCTCTATAAGATTGCCCAGATCGATAATTTTATCATCTATGAGATCTTATATATTATGTCTTCACTTGAAAACTTTGTTCATTTTATGCCTCATAATATTATGATACTCACAATATGCATTATTTTCATAATTCCTTAATCTAAGTATATTTGGATCGAGCTCTTGTGGTAGAACGAGTGTGATGAGGTTACACTTGAGTAAATTTTCTAGTTGTACATGATGAGATGATGGTAATCATGAAATATTCCTATTTAGTTGAGTTTTCAATTGTAACTATTTTATATGCTATGAAACTACATTTACCATATTCTTCACCTCATTCTTTTTATCACTTAGTTTGACCTTATAAATCAAATTTATTTGAAAATTCATTGTTGAATTAGTCATAGGAGTTGATGTATATGTAATTTTATTCAAAGAGATTAAATTGACTTATTTTTACCTAACTATATGGATTACTTATCAAATGATTTGAATCTATTGAATAAAATTGATTCATGAAGTGGTGATAGAAAAATTTATTTAAATATACATTTCAATTCAGTGTTAGCCATAAAATTGGTCATATTTTCTATCATGGTCTTGTATTGAATCAACTAGTCACTTATTTGTTCATTAGATCCTTACTTTAGCTTAAAAAATTGTGGATAGGATAACTACTCATCGATGTTGATGGTAAAGTGTGCTAGGAATTGGCTATCTAAAAGGTTGAATTATCTTACAAATTAAAGGACATCATAAAACCATATCAATGTATAGTATTTAATACTTATTGGAAATAATTTGGTTAATAGTTCATCATTATATGCATATTCTAAGCGTGTTTCATACAATAATATAAAGTGTCACTCATGATCACCTTTACCTACATATAATGGGATCTTGGGAGCTATGAAACCTATTGATAAAGGGTATGATACTATCTCAGGGGTTAATGGGTTATGTAGTAATGCATGTGAATCCATGGCATGGCTAGATATTGATGCACCTTGCTCTAATTTCAACACCTTGGTATGAATAGTTATAACAACCTTGTTAATGGAATGTGTAGTAGGATAGGTTGGTAATGGAATATTTATAGCCACATGGAAGGGGTAAAGTTTTCCTACATGGGGATATGCATCATAATTTTTTTAATGCCTTTTGTTTCCCCCAAACTCTGTATGGATGTTACATAGGTCACTAAAGGAATATGCATGGGAATAGTAATGATAGTTGTGGTCTAAATACCTAGTGTAGAAGCTTGAGCTAACTTTTTCTGCTTATCTCTTGATATATATAAGATGGCATCAATCTGATGTGGATTCATATTAATATATTCAATGAAATTTTTATCTTCCAATACATATTGTTTATCTTTAGTAATTGTGTCATCAATATTTATATTCATGATAATTATATCAATAGGGTAAATAGGATATGTTTTACAATCCGTAGTAGGAAGAAAAAAGGAAGTCATGTGAGACTTTTAGTATCTAATGGTAACAATAGGCATCTTGGATTAGATTTTACAACAATAGGATTGGAGGAAGGATTAGGATTATTCATTTGTAAATTTATCCTTATTAGTGAATTTATATTTTATCTTTGTTACCCATTTAATTACATAATTGTTCCAAAGAAGATGTACTATCCATGCAGAACAATATGAAATGAGTAATTTCATTAATTGTGTTAACAAATAATGTTGATTCAACATGGTCATGATTAATGTGTATTAATAGGGAAAAAATAGAAATTAGGTTTGAAAATAAAACCTTGAGGTTGAAATGTGAAACCCTAAAAATATTAAACCTTAATAGAAAACTAAGGATTTTGTAGTGTTTGATATGTGTATGGTTTCACAAATGTGCTTTAACTTAATTTATATTAATGAGTTATAATATATAACTTCAAAATTTAATTTTTATCAATTGATATGGCATACAAGTATACATTTGAATTTAAACAACTAATTGATTTTTATGATTTAAAAAGGGCATATACTAAATATAGAAGGCACTAAAAATATCATGAGACTTATATTTTTTAGTTGACTATATAGTTATGAATATATTTTGGATGTGAAAATTAGAGATATTTAGGCCTATAGTTTGTTCATTTATAGAATTGATTATTTTTCTGCACTAGTCAATTTTACAAGAGTGGGTTAGTATCAATAGTTGATACTAATAAGTAGGGAACAATGACTATATGGTCACCTATGATTGTCTTTTCTTGTTTTATTTTTGTGATCTTGAAACTTGATGATTGTGTGCAAATCTATAAATAAAACTCCTTTACCTTGAAAATTAAGGCTTGTTTGTGAGGAATAGAAACATACAAAATGGGGGAATTTTAATTGGATAAGTTAACCTCAATCACTCCTACTTGATGATTGATTTTCACCTACAAATCCAATAATCCAATAATGGAAATAAATCCACACATAGTTCTCCCACCTAGTGTGATTGTAAAATTGTTCCCCTTCTCTATGTATATATATCTAATGATGTAAACTTGATACTTGATAATTATTGCTTGAATTATATTTTAAGTGCTTCAAACTTGGCTTGTGACTACACCTAGTGATAATTTTGTGAATAGGGAATAGTAGGAAATTTTTAATTAGTTTATAATTGTGTATAGATGTATAACAAATAGGTGCCAAGTAAATTTGGAATGAGACCTTGATTTTTTTATATATGGATCTAAGTAAATTATTTATCATGCCACTAATAATATAGGCTTATGGGATAAACCTAAATATGGTACTAAAATTTTTAAATAGTCACTACTAGAAGTAGGTTGGATCTGATTAATAAGGGTCATTATAAACTAGTGATACCAATCATAACTAGTAGAATTGATTGTGTACAGGTAGACTAAATTGAGAGTCTAACTATGTTTGTACAAGATATTTCACATGTTTAAAATGTATAGTGAGGTTCATGTAGGTGTGTAAAAATAGAACTAAATTTTTGAATCATAATATAGCATGCAGGTGTGAGAGGATGGCATATTAGGACCTTATTTGAGTGCTCAAGTCATGCATGGTAAATGTGTGTCAAACTTGTCATTGTCAAGTACCAGAGACTATATTTTAGTATATACATAATGTTGGGGATCAATGTTACTATGTAAGAACTTTAGTTATAAAATCCATATGTAGTAGGTGATTAAAAATTTTAATTTGTAAATGAAATTATTTTGGTGTTTCACCTTTTACATATGAACATGTTTCACAGTTCCACCTTTTCATACATACCTGGTGTGGGGTTCCATTAAAAGAGTTATGATGATATTTTGAGTAGTTTAGTTGATTCACTTCTCAATATATAATGAGGGTTGAGGCATTTATATTATCAACCCATGGTTTTAACAATGGAATCTCCATGGGGCATAATCACCACATAGAATTCTCCAATTAAGTTAAATAAATGGAAATTTGGTTCACATACATACAGAGGTATCCATTCCTTGACTCTTCAATTTTAAATATTTTAATGATCTAGATTATTTAAAATTTTATGTCATGATTGTACATTGATTTATACATGTTTCCTTACATATTTTGATATGATTCAAATATTCAATATATGCAGAAATACCCTTAAGATAGGGCAACACCATATAATACTCCTTTAGAAAGGAATAACTCCACAATGTCTCTTCGAGGGGACAACCTCCAATATCCTCTTACAATAGAAGACTCAATGCTTACTTGATATATTTACCATGATAATCATCTCCTTTATATAGACATCTATCTAACTAATGGATGGGTAACCTCCTAATCCCAATGTAAACTGACCATTACCCAATGTACTAATTCCACAAGTTACTCCATTATCCTAATATATTGTATCCATATAACTAACTAAGGGGATGTGTGCCACATGTCAGCATCTCCATCAACCCATATACATTAACATATCATATCCCTAGGTACATAGCATTACTTCCCTCCTTGACATGTTTCATCCCCGAAACATAGGAAGAAACCAAATAATGAGTGTGCTTCAAATCATTGCACACTTGTCTCCAATATCAATCATCTAGTCATCCATATGTGATCTTGGTAGGTGATAGCTCTCTAAGCTTGTTTCAAAATTCCATTATGCTCCTCTAATTCCAACTATGACCATAGTAGGTATTCTTCCATGCATAATCATAGTGATTTCCCCATTCATTCCATATGCCATAGTATTTTTTCTTTAGATACAATGCATATCCATAATGATTGGATATTGTATTTCCTGTATAGATAAAAAGATTATTTTTATGACACTTTCTCATCTAGTTCCATGATTTTTTCCTCTCATGATGATGTGGGTGTCTATATACCTCAAATTTTTCCAATATTTTGACCTTATCCACCTTTGTTTCTACTTCTTCCACATTTTCTTTCTTTATTTCGTTAGTAGATGAAGTGTTCATTTCTAGTTGTAGTGTGTCTTTATATATATCATCTGAATCTTCATCATGCTCTTCATCACCTATTTCAATCTCATCTTCATGATCTACCTGGATTGTTATTGGTGCCTTTTTCACTATGATATCTTGTAAAGTGATCTTCTTTTTCCTATACCAAAACTTTATGAACTTTTTATCAACATTAATATTCATTTTTCCCAAAGTCTTTAACCATGTATATCCAAGAACTATATCCACATCATCCATATCCAAAGCATAAAAATCTGAATGCAAAACATATTTTTTCATAATGAGCTTCAAATCTTCAAACATTGAAATAGTATTACCATCTACTTGAACCTCGATATTATTTTCTTGAACATGTAGATGCTTGGCCACATTCATGTTAATGAAGTTATACTTGTTGATAGGGTTTATGGACACAAACACCTTCTTCTTTTAAATGCATCCATGAAATTGAAAAATTGACTCAGATTTCTTTGGAGCTAAATTATTTGAACCCTTCTCTTCTTCTTCTTCTTATTCTTCTTCTTCTTCTTCTTCTTTATCATCATTATTTTCTTCCTCTTCTGCATCTCCTTTTTCTTTTATATCCCATCGATCTAGGAAGATTTGTTCCATTGCTTCCCATGAAGAATACTTTTACACAAAGCTCAATTGATTAAACCACCAATGTTATGTAGGCCCAGACAAAGAAAGAGATAATTATATTCTCCATAAAATTGTTCTAGTATTATTCTCCTTAAAAATGAGCAACCATTCTCTAGCATCAACATCATCTTCCCCTGAAAATTTTTGCAACTCATGATCCACAAAAAAAATTAGGGTTCATGAAACCCTAAAATGTCAATAACTCATACAAAACTGATCCCAAAAGTCCCAAATTTTTATCATATCTTCCTCTTATGATATTGGAACCTTAATCAAAATTTTATGAAAAAATGTCACAAATTTTGACCTATAAATTGAATATATGAAAAACCATAAAATCATAAAAATCACTAAAAACAACTCTAAAAATTTTTAAATTTGTAATGTGCTTCTCTTATATCTTCTTACATCTCCAGTAAAAATTTTAAATAAAAATTCCATATATTTCAAAAGATATAGTGAATTATTATAAACCCTAAAATAGCAATAACTCCCTCAAACCTAATCAAAAAATCTTGATTTGTTTATTGTGACTTATTTAAAATATTTTCCATATCCAGTAAAAAAATTATGGAAAAATTCACAACCAATAAAACACATTGTCCAAATCAAATCTCTGATACCACTTGATATGATCTTGATATGATTCAAATATTTAATATATACAGAAATACCCTCAAGGTAGGGCAACACCATATAATACTCCTTTGGGAAGGAATAACTCCACAATGTCTTTTCGAGGGGACAACCTCCAATATCCTCTTACAATATAAGACTCAATGCTTACTTGATATATTTACCATGATAATCATATCCTTTATATAGACATCTATCTAACTAATGGATGGGTAACCTCCTAATCCCAATGTAGGCCGACCATTACCCAATGTACTAATTCCACAAGTTACTCCATTATCCTAATATATTGTACCCATATAACTAACTAAGGGGATGTGTGCCACATGTTGGCATCTCCATCAACTCATATACATTAATATATCATATCCCTACGTACATAGCATATTTTTCATGGAGAAAGCTAGATATTTAAGGAAAATCTGTCAACATAAAATGCGATTAGACATAGGTACCGAATTTATTTATTTTATCATTTTAATATATAATTTTCAATATTAAACTAAATAGGGGAGATTGTATACAACAAAATTTAGTATCAAACATTTATAAACATAATTTTTAAATTATCTTGGACATACATGTCATGTATGTACACATTTGACTCTTTTTCACATCCTCCCCTATCTATTCACTTGGAAAACCCAAACTAATGTTATTCATATGTAGGATCTCCATAGTATTTTTTATAAAAATATATAATCATAAGCATATTATTTCCATATTCTATATCATTGTTATTACATTCCTAAACAACTATCTAGAGTTAGACATTGATGGATATTATTAGTGTTTGCATTCATAGTTAGTGTCCTAGAGCTTCCAATGGCTATTTTTCAAATTCAAATCTCTCCCTTGGGTTGGTCTATGCATGTTTTACATGCATTATTTTTTTTGGGGGGTGGGGGGGCACGGGCGGGGGAATTATAAATATTTGAATATAAATTCAAATCAATCCTAAGGTCTTATTTACATTGTCACTACTTGTAAATTACATTGAAAAACCACTTTCAAATTGATAAATACATTTGCACACCCTTAAATAACTATCCAAAAGAATCAAAATATAAAAACCCATCAAAAAAATAGTCTTAAAATTCAAATTTAACCACTAATACAAGGTCAAAGTTACATATTATCAAGTTTAAAAATCCAAATAGTTCCATTGCATTATAGTGGAATATTATTGACCACACATACACATAGGTGGGAAAATTACATAAATTTTTATCCCTCTTAATAGTACTGAAACATAAGCACTCAACCACTTAGTGGGGAGTGGTATGAACTTTTCAACCCATATTTCACCCCTCTCTTTTCAAGTTAATCAAGTGTCAAAAGTGTAAATAAGGATTAAAAAAAAAAATAATACAAAATTGTAATCCATGTAAAAAACCAAGGACCAATAAACATATAGATATCATCTTGACAAGAAAACACAATAATATATTTCATAACAAAACCAGAAATTACATAGGGATAGTTTTGATATATATGGACATAACTTGTTACTACAAGTGTTCATTGGAAGTGTCTTGGCATATTTTAACTATATAGTTTTTAAGTTGAGTATTCATAGATCTTATCATACTATTTTAGTTGAATATACAAAAGTAGTGAGAACAACATAATAGAATATCAGTTAAATGCCTCCTCTCTTGGTCATTTATATAATAGTAAATGAAATTAATCCCTATTAAGTATTTCAAATTTGTGTAGTTTATGAAGGTAATTTGAATTTCAATTATTTTGACTATTTAGATTAATATATCTAAAATAAGTTAAAACACACACACCTAAAAGTGGGGCACAATATATACACCTATAAAAGGCCCTAAGATAGTTATTTATTATTGATTAATGTGTTTTTAATATAGTTGTGTATAAAATATAAAATATTAGTCTAAATTGAGTAGTATTGGATCATATTTTAATGGTCATATATTTTCATTCTCATCCCCTCAAACCTATCACTTTTCTCAATGTTTATCTTTCTCTATGATAAAAAAATGATGCCCCTTATGTATGCATAGACTATAATGACCTATAACTATCATTTTTCTCTCAATAGACTAAGACTCAAATAATTTCATAACAATAGAGTCTATTTATACTTGCATGATTAGGTATGAACCTATAATAACCATAAACTTAGTAGAGGATAATTTACACTCAAATGCCAAGAGGGAAGGGTTTTAAATCCTAAGCCTATGATATAGGGTATATATCTTAAAAGGACTTAATGATGGAAAAGTGATTGTAACATTGAATATAAAGGTGAAAGTAAAGTAAATGGTTGTAAGGATGCAAGTAGATTAAATGGTTTGAGTGGTTTTAAAGAAGGTAATGTGCAATGGTCAACCAAATGAGGGCCTATGAAACTTAAGGTAATACATGACCATCATTAGGAACCTTATATCTCTACCAACTTATTTGGTAAAATGAATATCATAAGAATTAATACACACATGCATCCACAAATAAATAAACAAATAAATATTTAATATACTGAGTAAAAAAGAAAGAGTATATGGATAGAGATACTTACCTTTAGGTGGACCTATAGATTCTTCAATATCACCATTTTTCTCAAGTTGCACTTTACAAGAGATGTTGTAGGTTGAAAAATTAAAATGCACAAAGAAAACATATATCCTTAGTTGGGGACTCCAAAGACTATGATACCTCCTTGGTTCAACTTCTTCTATTGAGTTACAATTACCAAAAATAATATAATACCTCAAAGATAAAAAAAATGACCTATAACTCTCCAAAAAACTACCAAGAAGTATAATTTTTATGCAAGTAGAGTATATGAATGTGATATATCCTTAGGAATAAAATATGACCCCTATATTTGGGCCTAATACCAAAAACAAATCCTAAACTCTAAGTCAATATTTTTGGGTATGTTAATACAGTTGGAAGATTTTAAATGACATATTTACAATATAGATGATCAAAGATAGAGTTATAATTTTATTGAGTTGGTTAATATAGTATAGGGAAGATGAAGTATGAAACATATTGTATCGGTCAGGATGATACAATAGGAAATAGGGAAGCTAGAAAATATAGGAATAAAATAGATGAAGAGAAAATATAAAATGAAACATAGATGAGTTTAGACTTATATTAATGATGGTATGAAAAACTATTATGCAAACATCTCTCACAAAGTACCATGAGCTGATCCCACCCCATTCTTGATGCATCTATTAAGACAATAATTTGGGTATATTTATGTGTCAACAATCTTATATAAGGAAAGAATTAGCAATGTGGAAAATTAAAAAATATCAGGTGTATCTATATGCCCTACCTAAAGTTCATCACATGTCATGATAGTGTAATGTGTGGTGTTGCTTTGAGATAGATACACATTGTCATAAAGGAACATAACTAAAAATAAATTTTAAAATAATTAAAAGTAAATAAAGTTAAATAAAATGAAAATAAGTACCTTTGTTTTCCTTATTGATTTTAGATGTTATGTTGCATGTGTTTCAGTTAATTGAAGGTTCCCATTAAGAAGAATGAAAGGCAAACTTTAAAATGGGAGAAATTTTTAAATTTTCAAAAAAAAAATGTTAGCACATAAAAATTATCCATTTTTCCAAGGTCTTAAGTCTTATTTTGGTTGATGGAAAGGATCTATAAAAAAAAAATATATGGTAAAAATATTGAATCTTAAAGTAAATACTAAAAGTTTCAAAATTTAAAATTTTTACTTTGAATAGGTAAAACAATTTCATTTGCACATTTGCCATTTTTAGAAAAATAGAGATTTGAGTATCCAATAATAGTGTTACAAGAGATCATGGCTTAAGAATAAGGAGGTAAACATGAAATACGTTGCATCAAAGTAAGTATTGGAGCCTTAAAATTATGTGGTGTAATTAATAATATGTTTTGTTATTTTAAATAAAATGAACTAGATTTAATAAATCTAGACTCTAGGGACAATTTGTAAAGTGAAATTTTTCCCAAACATCAAAATGAAGAGAAAATTAGGACAAGTAATGGGTAGTTGAATAGAAATAAAAAATAATTAAAAATTTATATATTAGGGTCAAAGAAATAAAACATTTCCCTTAAAAAATTATATCATCTAATCCAATACACTTGGTAAGGGGAAATTTAAAATCATGGTTGATGTTGTGCAATATAGTTGGTCTAATTGGTAAATGTGTTGGTCGATATTATAGGGTATGGATGATGTATTGGGAAATTTTAGTATGGACAATACCATATGGTATGGTCAATACCAACGAATAAGTTATGCATGGTCAATATAATAAAGTGTGGGTTGATATAATATAAAATGTCAAGCATGGTTGATACCATAGGGTATGGTCAATATAATAAGAGATATATTTTTTGATACCATATGATATGGCTAATGTATTAGAAACATGTAATGTCTAATACCATAGGGTATGGTCAATGCAGTAGAAATATATATTAGCCAATACTGTAGGGTATGGCCAATGTAGTATATAACATAACGGTAGATGATACAATATAGTAGTGGATAGTACAGTATAAAGTAGGAAACATTTTTATTTTAGTTGTTGATTTGTTTAATTTTTTTATTTTCTTTCAAAATTTTAGATCAAATTTTAATTGGGTTTTTTTGTTTGATATTTTTGTAGAGGTGGAGACAATTATGGAAAGTGCTAACACTAACTGACTACTAGATTTATTAGAGAGACTAATGATGATAAATAGAGCACAAATAATGACTTTATGCTTTAATCTCATTATGGATATGTGTTGTGTTCCTCTAATTGATGAAATCACGGCCATGTTTTTAGGGTGATGGGAGAGGATCATGAACACATTTATATAGGTAGTGGATGGGGATACCATATAGGTGGAAATCACCTTAGAGGATGTCCACACCATATTATGGATGCCTATTATATGCACTCCAATTGTATGTGATGTACCATAGTTAGTAGTTGATAGATAGGAGTTAGCTTGATGGGATATTATATCTTATTATTAAGATGAGTGTAATCTCATCATATAACTTTTATAGGTGTATGTGTTAGGAATTCTAGATATTCAAAAGGCCATTATAAAACTTATGAATATGTTTGTGTTGTGTCATAAGCCATATGGGGTCATGATTATGTGTATTATAGCTATATTTTTATCTACAATGGAGTAGGGAACTTTATATAATATGGGATTTGTGGTATGGGTGTAGCTAGTACATGATTTTTACAATGTACTAAGGTACAGCCAAAACACCATGGGCCCCATGTTTATTTTTTCATGTTAGATATATGAGATGTTTCCCATTCATATACTTGTAAGGTTACCTCATCTGATAGATAACCATCTCCCTAGGGTTAACATATGGGCACATGATCATAAGGTATGCATGATTCCTCATGTGTCATATTATTAGACAATTAGGAGATAATAGATAGTATGTATACCCTATAAGGGCATGGTGGATGCCTAACCATCATGGATAATGATAGTCTAGGTAAAGAATTAGAGCTTGATCATGAGGCATTACCCCTAATTGGTTGAAACACATCCACATGACTATGTGCCTGTGCATTTTGGATTGACACAAAAGTATCCCCTTTGGTTTTCCCATCATATTAGGTGAGGTACTCTAGGGAACCATGAGGGATAAAAGGATGAGGTATGCCAGATGTGATCCTAGTAGTGAGACCCCATCATCCTGTGATAATGAGGTAACAATAATGGTGGTAGTGAGTAAAAAAAAGAGATGAAAAAGGTGGGTAGGTAGTAGCTACCCTTCAAATTTAGGTGGACCCACATGTGAGCTAGAACATATATGGTCAGATGTAAATATCAACTAAACATTTTTTGGTAATCCATTAGGGAAGGTGGATAGATTTCACACCAAATCAAATCCATGATAATAGAGGTGTGCCAAGAAGAAGATCTGATGGGGTTACAATAGGGATGAAAATGTGTATAATTTATGCAATCACTTTTATTTTCCTAAAGATATAGATATACATGTTATGTTCTAATTATAGGTATGCTTGATATTTTATTATATATGAGATCTAATGTTAATTTTTTTTGCTTTTGTAGATGTAATAGTAGAGGTAGCATGGTGGTGACTCTATTGGAGGAAAAAAACATAAGATCATGTATGTCATGATACTATTATGATGCCAAATCCTATATCACTCTCATCTAGGCCTCATGCTAGTTGGTTCATGTTACTTGGAGTGGCTATGAGGGATATCTAGCACCAATAGTAGGTTGTGGCTTAGGTGATAACATTGGTAATTAAGGGAGGTGATGCAATGTGAATTTGGTAGGTAGCAATGACTATGAGATAAAATTAAGTGGTAGCGCAAGTTTCATAATTGATAGAGTGGGATACACACATGGCCACTACAAGATGATTATAGGAACTACAAGAATAAGTGGCCCATATATAGGGATAATTCCATGGCATGCAATCCTAGACTCAATCACTATGGTAAATCTCATATGTTTCTCATTTATGAGCATCTATGGTGAGCATGGTACTTCACCCTCAAGGGGATGAAGGTGATCCATAAGCCTAGAGATCATACATTTTGTACCTTGAATTTGTATCAAGATGTATTATGATGATGTATTATGATGTATAAAATTGAGAGTAACTCATGTGTGTGTGTGTGATTTTTGGATCAATGGTTATCTAGGTGTGTTTATTCTTATAGTTTTAAATTTTTATCACATACTATATTTGTAATATCATGCTATGATAAAATGATATAATGTGATGCATGTTTTATTATTTTCTATCCAATGGCATCTTAGGTAAGTACATAGAAAATCAAATAACAAAATATGTAAAATAAGATGAATAAATTAATTTAAAACATATAATTTGTAAGTAAGATGTAAATCTTAAGATAAAACATAATATATGTGAAATATTGTAATTATAAATTTAGAAATCACATCAAAATGTAGGATAAAGTAAATCATAAGATGTGAAAATTAACTATGGAAAGAGATATCTAATGTGATAAAATGTGAAATATAATCAAACAAGGATATGTGAAAAATGTCTAAAAAATTCATCCAACATAATACAAGTAAAAAAATTTAATTTAACACAGGGAAATAAAAATGATTGTAAGGTACATATAATTAAGATAGACAAAGACTCAAGTCAAACAAGGATGTATAAATATAATAAAATACCTCAATGAGTGAAAACTTCAAAGTAATCCCTATGCTAAAGTAAGATGTAGGAAACCACAACCATTTAGAGACATAACTATGATGATGGATATGGTGTGTATATGAATGGTGATGATCATTTTTTATAAAGGCTTGATTGTATTCCCCAAGGTCTTAAAATGAAATTCATAAGCTTAAAAATAAGAGATGATATAAATGAGAGCTAAAAGTAAAATTTGAAGTGAATAGATAGAAAATAGGAATGTAAATAAGATAAATGTGATAAAATAAAAATAATATCCATCAAGGAGATATCAAAATATATATAATGTATATGTAAGGATGGAAGGTGCCATAAAGGTGATGTATACATATTTAGTATAGATGTGACACTCTAATCAAGCGAGAAAGGTTAATAATTATCGACATCAAGGGGCAAAAAAACCCCATAATAACAAATGAAGTATATAGATCATACCATAAAGGTTATATGATTGAAAAATAAAATGATCCTACCTTCCCAAAATGTGTTCCCTACTCCTCAGGACCCTTTAGCTCCATCAATTTATTACAAATATTAGGTACTTGTGTGAGAGAGTAGGTGGAACCATAATGTAAGAATATATAGATAGATAATGGTGTAATGAAACCTCTTACCTTAGAATTATGTCATATCTCACACTAATGGACCTCTAATTTATCATGAGGCTTGCTATGGTGTTTGAGTTTTGATTAAAATAAGAGTTGCGATAATTTTTAATATATAATTTACCTTTTCATGTTATCTTTAATTAAGATTTGGATTTTTAACTCTTGGATTTTTTCTATTTTCCTCCTCCATAGGGATTCATAAAAACCAACAATGGGTGCTAAATATGACTAACAAAAGATAGCTCACACCTATCCACTAAAGAGGAAAACCTAAATACAAATATGCCTAAATAATCCTATAATTACACCATAGAAAAGTGTGTAATAACAAAATTGGTCCAATTGTGCCTCAAGTGAAAGGAAATGGAAATATGGGGATTGTGAAATATCAATCCATGTGAAAAGTGTGATACAATGATGAATGTGGTAGTATCAAACTACAAAAGGGGAGGGTTTTATTTTATAAGTGATTGGTCAAAGAGAGGGGTATGAAATTTCATGGAAATGTAAGTCAAATGGTAGAAATAAAACCCAAAGAAGGAAAACACCATGAAAAAATGGTATTCATGTCACTAGAGAAGCGATACTGACCTACAAAGGGTCTAGTAAAAGTATTGATAAGATAAATCATCCCAAAAGAGGAAGAATGTATAAAGATACCAAAGAATCATGAAGAAACTAAGTATGACTATAAAAAATTCTATAATATGTAAAAAAACCCAAAGGTACTACCTAATATCCATAAGGGAAATAAAGGCCAACTATAAATCATCTTGTTGTTAGCTTTAAGTGCACCCTATCATGTAGTGGGACCTGATTCAAGTGACATAATGGAAACACTCCTAGGTTATGGGTGACCAATATTAGTAGTTAATCTCTAGAGAAGGCCATCTCCTTCTCAAACCATGGTACACTAGATTTAAGACCAGGTTATAACTCCTAAACTTACACTAATAAATCCTAATCTAATCTACAACTATACTTTTGTCATGAAAAAGGAGAAGAAAGAAGTTGAAAACTAAAAATAACGTGATGCACCAAGTTTGAATATCTCCTCCACTCTCTCTAACATCACAAAAACAACCTTTAAAGCATTGATTTCAGCTACAAACTCTAAAAAACATGTTATAACAGAGGTATAATGGAATAACCATCTTGCATGAAAGTTTTATTATCAAAAATTTAATTATAAATGAGATAAAATATACTAATGAGGATCTAAAATTGACCTCAAAACAATAAAAAGAGATTAAGAACCACAAAATGAAAATGTAATTCTAAAGCACACCATGAGGTAATAAGGAAAGAGAGAAAAATTTAGTATTTTATTGATTGTTCAAGGCTTAATTCATCATTACAAGTCTCTCAATGAGTAGAGTATTGTCATACCTAGGAGGAGGGATCACAAATCAAGAATTTTCAACCATATTTATAAGAATTGAGATGCAATGTAGAGAATAAATCACTATTATGATGTATAAATGAAGCTATTATAACATTATTTAGCCTATTAAAGAGAGAGAACAAGTGAAAAGAGGCAATTTAGGCCTTATTCAATGCATTAACCTACCACATTTATGGTATTCAATGAAATTTGGGTGTAGGAGTGGATAAAAAGGCCTTGTTATTTTAGTCCCTTGGATTTCTTTATCATGGTGAATATGCTCCTACATGATTGATCCACTTGAAAAACTCATTTATTTATTGTTACAACTCACCTTTCTCTTCACTCTTGCATTTCAAAATTTGTTGCATGGTTGACTTAGAAATGGGCCTCCTATGCCACTTTTAGCCTTCAGGGTTGAATTTCCTTGATGATCACTTCATGGAGGATTTACATGTATATGAGATCAATTTTCTAATTCTTTATATCTCCATCATGGCATTAATAACCCTTAACCCACCCATGGTCATGCTTGATAATCCATATGAGTATAACTAAGATAAAAATCACCTTGAAACTTATTTGGTGGTCTTTAAGAGAAGTATAAAAGTTGATGTAGTGTTTTATCTTCTCATGAGGACTCTTTAAGAGACTTGATAAATTTACATATTCACGCTTGACAAATCCTATCTTAATTATGCTCATGAATAGTAACTTTCACCATTACTTATGCTTTCATCCCTCATTTAGCCATGAATTTTGTGAGGCAAACATATTGATTTGTAATCCACATTGATAGTCTCAAAATGGATTCATTCTAACTCCTAGGATGTTGTGTAGGCGTGAAACCTATAGGTTAGGTTTTGAGAGTTCAAAACCCTCTTTCTTATCACTATAATCATCAAGAAACCTTGATCAAGTCACCATAGACTGGTACAAATCTTAGGTCATATCTTGGGCTCTTCTAAGATATTGATTTAAGATCTTGATCATGACCTTACATACCTGCAACATTGGAACTCTACATTAAACCTTGTTCCATGGCTTTCTAAGCCTAAAAATGATCTCAAATATATAAATTTTATCTAAATCCTCTTTCATCAACACTTTATGAACTTATACATGTTTATTTCACCCCTTTAAAACATCAAGATTTATCTTATAAGTTCCTTAAGAAGCTTTGGGAGATTTATCTTCAATCTTGATCAATAAGAAAGTTTCCTCATAGCCTATAACTTCCCTCATCTTCTTGCAAGTTGACTTGATATAATTTTTACATGCTTTACTAGTAGACCATATCTTAGGTTTTGATGATTCATGAACTTTATTTTAATTTTCATAGCCTATACATCAAAGTAAATTCCAAGGGAAACTTGGAGATTTTGTCCATTTGTGTGAATGAGGGTATTGAAACAAAAAAACCTTGTTAAACTTTCCTATATATATGTAAACTATTAGTTGAGAGTTCCTTAAACTCTTTCAATTAGACATGAGATCCATTAGGTAGATCTTGGAGATCAAATCTAATGTAATATATGTTTATATCATGCTTTGAGACTTTCTAGGAGGTTTATGATCTTGATAACCCATTTGGACAAACATGTAATCTTGTATTAAGGTTATTTAGAACTAAAATCTTCCTACCTCTATCCTTTCTTTCACATAACCATGCTCGATATCATGTCAATCCACTTGAGGTGATAAAAGATCAAAACTATGAAGACTTTTTATTATTATTAGAAAATTGCTTCTAGTTTTGACTTCCCTACCTATAACTTTCTTATTCTTTCTTATGACACATGGATAGATCATATTCAAAGGTCTTTCTTCCATTGAATCATTAAAAAATTCTTAAGTGTAGACTTATTAGAATATCTAAATATTATAGTCTTCATTTTCTTGGTTTGAACATGGAACCCATTGAGAGGTTTATAAACCTACATAATCATGGAAGCCTTGATCTTCTCTTGTAATACCTAATATCTTCCATGTCCATGACTATAAAACTTTCTCAAACAACCTCACATCATAAAAAACTAATAAAAATGAGCTCACAAACTTGTTAAAGGGTCTCTTGACCATGTTCAACTCGTGAACTTGGTCTCAATTCTAGAATGTGTCTTAAAACTCCTCCAAGAAATCTACAGATCATTTGAACATTGATGACAAGTGTTCTTAAATTTGAATCCTTGTAATTCTAATAGTTTCACTTATAAATTTCATGATTTTCACCTTCCAACCATTTTCTAAAACTATTTTCTGACATCACATGGTCATAGAGATTTATGTATGATCCTGAGGAGCTTGAGAGATATGATCCTAGTCTTGGAGGATCTTCAAAAAATTACAACATTAATTATGGCATAATGAAACATCTATTTTCATCTTTATCAATATTTAAATCCATGAAGTTAACTATAGGCCTATAACAATTCAAAATCATATGCTTGAAGCTTGTGGATAATGCTCCTAGACTTGAAACCTTTTGATAAATTTTTTGCTTGGATTTGGAGTGTAGGATTACAATTTAGACACTTCATAACCTCTACCTATAAATTCATATTCTACAATCTCTTGAATCCAAGGCCTTCAAAAAATGTTAACATACCCTATAAACCTATAAGATTGAGATTCTACTCTAAAAGATGTTTTTATACTTGTGGCCATAATGCTAAGTATGCAAGGTCCAGCTTTAACCTATGCTTGGAAGATATTGAGGCTTCAAAAATTACTACAAGTCCATTACTCTTGAATCAAGCTTCAATATCCTCTATGAACATAGCTTGGGTATGAATAACCACTTTTTCAATGTTGATAACTTGAATCTAGGCACTTGGTTTGTACATTCCATGTTGGTGACCCTGATAGGGTGTTTTGAATACAAGGGATAACCTCTCAAGCATCACCCCTCATACTTATTTGTTAACTTCAAACAATCTAGAAACACCTAAAAATATATTGAAACCTTTTCATTTTGCCTACAAACCTACAGTGGTCTCTCTTCAGTTTTGATATCTTCTTGAGCATGATTAATAATGATTCCTCAAGACCTATAACTTATTTGGAGATTATTTCATGTAGGGGAGAGATATTTGACCTATTTGAGGACATTTTAGTAAGAGAGTAACAACTTAAAATACATTGGAAATCTTATTCTTATATGTGTAGGTCTGTGTGGCTTCCTTCAAGTTCAAAACCTCATTAAAACCTTGAAAATTGATCCAAAAAGCTTGAAAATCTATTTATATGATCTTGGGTGTAATGGGGAAGATTTTGAACTTGTTTTAATTTCCATATTCAATAAAAACATATCAAAATAATTAAAAACTCCATTTTTACTTGAAATCATGTGTGTCTTCTCAAGATTGATACCTCATCAACACTTTGATAAAGGATCCTAAGAGTCTGTACCTTGATTGAGATACATGGGGAGTAATTAAAGTGATATTTAGGATTATTTTTAGGTCTTTCCCTCAGGAGGAAACCTCTTAAAATTCATTGAAAACCCCTCTTCTTTACTATAGACCTACAACATTTCCCCTTAAGATTGAAACCTCTTCAAAAGGTTATAACTTGGACTCTTATGGGTCTACATCTATTCTTGGTTGACCTTAGAGGTAGGGTGAATGTTCATAGCCTAGTTGGGATGATAACAATTCAAAGATGGTCAAGTGCACTCTTTCATGTTGAAATGTTATTGAAAGCCACCAAAAGGTAAAGTGGAAGGAAATAACTAACTTGAATGCCATTTTGACTAGTTGTATAGACTAGAGTGTGATGGAGGGGTTTTCAAACATTAGATGACCTTTATTAGGTATTAATAAGGCCTACTTTATTTTAAATGAATTTAATGACCTTATATATGAAATTTAGACCTTTTAAATCCTCAAATACTCTCATTGGGGTCTTTTTGATGTGTTCATGATTTCATTATGCCACATAAGACTCCTTTTGACCTCTTTATCAATTGGAAATCATCTTTTAGGATGCTTTTTCTATGTTTATAACCTTAAGATGACACATTAGACCCTTAATAAGAGATCACATTGTCCTTAATTTTAACACTTATATTCATGAAATGAGGTCTATCATGGTTAATCAATGCTTTAAGACACATTTTTTGCATTTATGAGTCCTATAATAGGCAAAAATCAAATAATGCCTTTAACAATGATTATAAGACTCATTCAATGGAGTAATAATATAAATAACCTCAATGAATCATGCATACATGAATTTGAACCCACCTAATCATTATGAGATGCTTGTAAGGAGCTCACACTCAACTAATTTTTGCAAAAAAATACCCCCCTTATAAGTGTACAAATATTCTAGGGGCTAAGGGTGGATATAATATCTAACATTATGGTAACATAGAGGTGTTTTCTTATCTAAACACTCATACTAGTTGCCTTATCAAATTCATTGGGCATGGAGTTAAGAAATCACTCATTCTAAAGATAACACTCTATTGGAATAAATTTAAGAAGACTAAAATCAACTCTAAAATAGAAAAAAAGAAGCAATAACAATAATAACATGTGCAACAACACTTAGGGAAAGAGGAAGAACAACCAAGCTATTGAAAACAATGTACAATCAACACTTGGAATAAGTAAGAACAACTAACCTACTATGTACAAGGTCTAAAAATGAACTTAAGAATAATTATTCAAATGAATCCTATTGATTGGGATTGACAAATCCTCTCCATTCATCTTGGAGAGATGAAAATCATAGGATGGTTTTTAGCTAGCTATGACATAGAATCAACTCCATATGGCATCAAAATTATTGTGTCTTCCAATCTTGGGCCTATGCTCATCCCACTTTAACACTAAGTATCCTTATTATAAGACTCTATCATATGATCTTATATCAAATTTCCTCTTTACTTGATCTTGGTGAAGCTCCATAATGTGCATAGCTTGATCTCTAACTCAAATAGCTTTGCTAGCCTCATAGTCATAACATCATTCTTCATCATTTACAACTGATGAGTGAGTTATAGAGTTAGTAACTCAATTTATAATAGTAACCTTTATTCTCTCTCATAAACTAACATGAAATGATAATTTCTAATAGCTCTCTTTAGAGTGATCCTATCATCCCATAAGGTTGTTTTCAATCTAGTATGCCAAGTTAATTGGTTCTCCTCCATGTTCCTTTTGATGACCTTGATCAAGTTCATTTTTGTGGATTATACTAACCCATTACCTTGAGGGTAAAATTTGGAAGAGGTACCCAAATAGATGCCATACTTGACTTCCCATTAAGTGATCTTAGTTCTAACAAAAGCCATGGAATTATTAGATATGATAGTAGCTAGAGTACCAAATATAGTGAAAATACCTTCATAGAAATCAAGCATAGATGTTTCATTAGCTTCCTTAAGTGCCACTTATTTTTTCCACCTCATTAATAAATATATAGTAGTCAATACCCACTTGTGACCATCACTTTAAGATGGATTGATCATGCCAATAAAGTCTAAACCCCAATACATGAAAGGTTGTTCTACCTAGATGGGATGGAGAGGGAGGGATGCTAAATTTTTCTTGCCAGTGAATAAATTACACTTATTTCAACTTCTAACCCATGCATATGCATATTTAAATAATTTGGACCAATAATAACCATCCCTCATTATCTTGATAATAGTAGTCTTAGGTTAAAATGATCTCCTAAAGGGCCATCATGAAATTATTCTAACACTTTTTTAGTTTGATTTGATTCAATACACCTCAAAATAACACCATTAAGGTATTTCTTAAAAAATATAACATCTAAAAAGACATATGGAATAGATTGAAGTCTGAAATACCTTCTTTTATTTTTGTCTAGACCTTGGGGATAATCATCTGTTATAAGGAATTTGATCATGTCTTGAGTCCAAATTCTAGGAAGTGAAGGTGCAACTAGTTGTTTATCATATTGAATCACTAGGACAACCTTTTTATCCTCATGTTAGTCTAATTCTTGATATTCACACATCCCTTTATCTCTCACAAGTTTTGTAACTTTGATGTCTACATCATATTCCATTACCTTTGTTATCCAACCATCCCTCTTCTCATTTAAATCTCTAATTAGAAGAAAGTCTTTGACACTTGGGTGTGACACATTAACTCAATCCTATTGTTGGAGACCATATGCCTAAACTTATTGAGGATTCTTATAACAATAAGTTCCTTCTCCACAAAGGTGTACCTTAGCTCATAGTATTTCAAACTTTTACTAAAGAAAGTAATTAACTTTTCCAAACCTTCACCATTCTATTGTAACAAAATGGTATAGGTAGCATCATCATTTCCAAAATCATATATGATGAAATCCTTTTCAAAATCAAGATCTATGAGAGTGGGATATTGGGATATAGCTTGTTTTATTTATTTAAAATTGTTTATCCCCTCTTTGGACTATATAAAATTCTAATTTTTATTCAACATAACAATTGGAAGCTTTATTGAAGATGAAAATTTAGGAATGAACCTTTTCACAAATTTTATTTCACTTGGAAAACTTTTAAGGCCCTTTATATGACTTAAAAGTGAGAGAGCCAATATTGTCTCCACCCTCTCAAGATTAATTTCTAAGCCATTCTTGGAGACCAAATGTCCTAAAAATTACCTTCATGGATATATAATACACACTTGTTTGGGTTTAAGGACACTTAAAACTCTCTAAGTATATCAAATACTTACCTCAATTGATCCAAGTGATCATCTAGATTTTTGGAGGAAATAGTTATGTCATCCAAGTAAACTAAGATCATGCCATTAATAAGGCCTATAAATTCCATAGTCATGTCCCTTTGAAAGGTTTAAATAGCATTGGTCAACCCAAATGGCATTTTCTTGTAGGCATAAGTACCCCATTTTGTTGTAAAAATAGTTTTGTATTGGTCACACTCCTACACAAGAATATAGTTATACCCTAAATACCCATCAACAAGTAAAAAGATCTCAACCCCTATTATAGTTTTGAGTATTTGTTCCATAGGAAGAAGGGGGTAATGATCCTTAAGGTAATATCTATTCTATTCTTTATAGCCCACACATAACCTAATATTCCCATTCTTCCTCCTAACTGGGACTAGGTTGGCTACCCATGATAAATGCTAGATAGGGAATATGATATTGGCTTCAATAAACTTAATTTATTTTCTCATTAATGTATCAAGCTTGGGGTTTATATCATTTTATTTTTATCTTATTAGTTTGGCATTTTTATCAAGTTCAATGGTGTGTATGGTCAAATTAGGATCAAATACCCTAAGATCTTGGTAGCTCTAAGTAAATATGTCATCATATTTTTTACAAAGACCAATGAAATCATCCATTTTAGATTGGGGACATATCTTACTAGCCTTAAAAAATTTACCATCAACTATGGCTATTGATTTGTAGTTCACATACTTATTCTTCATGTTCATCTTCTCAACTTTTATCTAGTCATCCAAGTTGAATATGCTTTCCAAGGTGACTAACCCCTTAGGCAAATTGGTGCCCTTAAATTAGATGATCTGATATTCATTATGCTCTTGGAGTTTTTTATAATTTTTAGCTAATAACTCAAATTCATATTGCATAAATTTGATGATTTTTGCATCATTCTCAAATACTTGCCAACTAGCATTGTTGTTGGGAACTTTAGGTCTAACAATCATCTTGACTAGTTACTATGAAATTCTCACAACATCATTATGGAGGTCATATTGTGATCCTACCATGGTAAGTCTATCTTCATCAACATTCATCTTCTTTGGCATAACTATGTTTATAGGCCTTTAACAAGTTATTTTTGGATGCACTTTGGCCTCTAATATGATTCACCACTATATCACTATCCCTAAGCACTTGAAACAACTTTATTAATCTCTTTTGATCCACTTAGAGGCCTTGAATTAGAGCCTCATACTTTGTTACATTATTGGTACAACTAAATTACATAGTATATGAGAAAAAGTACTTCTCCCCTTGAGTATAGATCAATATAATACCTACTTCAGACCCATTTGTACTACTAGAACCATCAAATTATAGTTTTCATATGCCTTCAAGGTCCTTTTATCCCTTGACAAGTTTTGGCGAAACTAAATTATGTTAAAAAAATCAATAGGTGCCCAATCTAGTCTCTTCAATGTGATCATATGGATCAAATCCATAATGTTCATTTGGCCACTCATCAAGCAAATAATTAGGGACCTCTTAAACATGAGTGGTGGTTTCATGACCAACAACCTCTTCACCTTGATCAACCATAGTGCAATTCACATTCATGGGATTTATAAAATAAGGCTCCATGTAGTCCTTAGAAATTGGATCATATTTGATGGTGACTATAGTGGCATACCTTGTCCTAAATAATATGTGATACCAATCAAAAGACAAATATCCACCTATATTAGTAGTGAAGTCACATTATAGGCACATAATAAAGTATGTCGGTAAGTCAATGACTAAAATGTCTTGGATAATTGAGATACTTAGACAAGCATGTAGGGTTAGATTTAGGCCTTTTATGATTCCAACAGTCCTAAGAGCTAAACCATCCAATTGCAATACTCTATTTGAGATAGGGGCATACTCTAAACCTAGTGAATCAGTTATTTTCTTGGGCATGATATAGCTATTTTTCCCTAAATCAATCATATAATTATGGCTAATGTCATTCCCAGTGATAAGGGAGATGTAGAATGGAAGCATTTTACCAATTTGACCACTAACTACTTATTTAGGTTGGCTAAAGCTAGTAAGGGTAATTATTTTACTCACCTTACTTATTTGGCCAAGATGGCTTAAGGCTTCCTTTAACAAGTCTATTTGATCTAGGATGGATAGAGCCTCCCACATAGTCATATTTAGTTTGGTTTTCTTCATTTATTTAATAATATTAAAAGGTATTTGAGCTCCTTTTGACTACAATTTTGGTATAGTTACATCCTCATTTTGGTGTTGGTTGATTGGAAGATGAGTCTCCTTTTGAAAAACTAATTTTTATTGTGCTTTGGTTGGCTCAACAACTATCCTTCTCTTGGTTTCCTCATTAGAATCATGTGGGGTTACAACTGGACCA
The DNA here is from genome assembly GCA_037957365.1 of Torreya grandis. Lineage (NCBI taxonomy): Eukaryota > Viridiplantae > Streptophyta > Pinopsida > Cupressales > Taxaceae > Torreya > Torreya grandis. Next base: position 1,916,919 of record JARHVA010000530.1, read on the forward strand.
ATAGAATAATATGGATCTCCCTCAATTATTCTTTTCTTAAACCTTGTATTATGTGTTATAGGGGTGCCACCTTTATTTGAAGACTCATTATGATTCATACCACAAAAATCATGTTCTTTCTAATTCACTAGAGTGAATTCACCTTGTAATAGAGTTATTCCATGTCCTCCTTCAGCTTGTGGAGTTGATTCATTTGGTTGTCCTTGTGAATATGATACACTTTACATGATTAGAGCTTGGTTGAGTACTCCATTTGCATAAATAGCCTGATTATGTCATTGGTTTCAAGGGAAGCACCACTCATAATATTTGACCAAGTTGTTTTTCATAGGTACAATTTCCTTTGAGATGTTGATAACATTAGCATTTTAACTATTGTATGGCCTAACATGGGTAGCTTGTCCTTGAGCTTACACATTGCCTTGGTATGGCTACCTATAAGGTTGATATGGCTAGTTATAGTGTTAATAAGGCTTAAAATTATGCTCTTGTTGCCTCTTCAAAGCAACTAACTCATTACCAAAACTCTACAATAATGATATCACCTCATGCAACTCATTGTGAGGGGTAGCAGGAGTTACTTGTGGGCTATTTTTTGTTGGGATGAGTGATAGAGTATGTTAAATAGTTTAAATTTCAAGTTGTACAAGTTGTGTCAAGGGTGTGAATTCCATAAAAAGTGGAAAGAGATGCCTTGGGGTAATTTTCCCAACTTATGTGAGGTAATTCTTAGCCCTAATGGCAATATCATAGGTTTTAGGAAGGGTCGTAACCCCCATAGATTGTTCATGATTACTATATCACTATTTAAAGACCTAAAATAATACAAGAAAGTATTTTCAGGGGTAGGTTTTACCAATTGCGTAATTCTATTCCATGTCTTCTAAAATTTGAAGTTGTAATCCACCATGAACTCATATGGAGCTATCTTGATAGTGGCTTGTTGCTCCATAAGTGAAAGGTGATCACTCTTGTCTTCAAAATGCTAGCATATATTTTCTCCCAACTCATCCTAATTATGGATTGAACTAGGTTGCATCCATTTTTATCATTAGATGTCTTTCTAATTTAGATATGTAGTTAGAAGCCTCATAGCTATGTTGTTTTGGGTGATTTTATGGACTACATAAATGTTTACATCTTATATTTACTCGATATATGTTGTAATATCTTCATTAATGAAGGATGAAAAGATATTCAAGGATACAATTAGTATGTCATCATATTATTGAAATGTTAATTGGATGCCCCCATTGAAGGCCATAAATATTTGGTTCCTTTGGGTAGCCATGTGAAAAGTTGGATTGAATCTCTCTCTCTCTCTCTCTCTCTCTCTCTCTCTCTCTCTCTCTCTCTCTCTCTCTCTCTCTCTCTCTCTCTCTCTCTCTCTCTCTCTCTCTCTCTCTCTCTCACACACACACACACACATTTTAGGAGATTGTGATGTTATGTCTCTTATTATAGGAGTAAAATATATCTCAATAAACTCTAAATTATTACCTCTTGTAGAAGACATTATCCCCGTTGGTATGAAATTATGAAGCTAGGATGAAATTAGGGATGCTTGGAGTTTATAGGTGTCTATAAAATGTCATAAATTATTATAAAACTTTCTAACGATATCACCAAATCTATTAGAATTAGCTATAAGATCTAATGAATCTAATTTAAAGCATAAATAAAAGAAATAAAAGATAAAAAAGTAATAGTAATAAACAATAACTATATATCTAAGCTAATAACATAAATGAATAAATAACTCAAATATGATGAATTAATGTGATAATTCAATATTAATCTGATATATAATACATAAATAGCCATTGCTTATATAGAGCAAAGTGTGCATGATAAAGATCAGGGAACTCACACAACATGTGTAGTTCAACTGATATCTATCTACATGAATAGTGGAGTGCAAATCCACGCTAAAAAGATAGGTGTCCAAAATGTGTAAATGATCAACACAAGTTGACTATTAGTTAAACAATCTTATCTTATCTTACCCTGAATAGTGGAGAGGAACTCCACCGTAACAAGAAAAGTGTCTAAGTTAACTACTAGCTAAGCAAGCTTCCCCTATTTGGTGAAAATTATTAATAAACATAATAAAATAATTACAATAAGTAATTAGTAAACCAAAATAATAAATAATAAATATAATTAAATGCAATAAATCAAATAAATACACCAACACCCCCCCATAAGTGAAGCTTAGGTAGGGCTATGCAGCTATGAGGAAAGGAGAAAAACCAAAGGAAAAAAATCCTAATCAAAATGAAGGTCTAAGAGACCCCCACTAAGTAACTAATGTCCTCTGAAGAACTGATGTCCTACACCCCCAAAAGATATTACAAGTGAAGATACTTTCTCTCAGTGAAAGGTTTGGTGAAAATATCTACAATCCACTCCTCCATATGACAATATTTAAGATCAATGATCTCTACCTAAATCATCTCCCTAATCAAGTGCATATGGATCTCTATGTGTTTAGTTCTCTAATGATGAACCAGATTCTTTGAGATCTGGATAGTACTCTAGTTGTCATAGTAGATGATTGATGGCTTCCAAAATGGAACACCAAGCTCAGTGAGAATATTCTGAAGCCAAATAGCCTTAGTAGTGGCATTAATAGTGCCATGATACTCAGCCTCTTTAGATGAAAGAGAAATAACATTTTGTTTCTTGCTATACCAAAAAATGGGGTCAGATCCAAATTGAAATCTATAACCAAAAGTGGACTTATGATCATCATAATCACCAGCCCAATTAAAATCTATGTATCCCACCAAGTTTAAACCTATACCTATTGTATAGTGAATCTTTTATCTGATAGTGCCCTAAATATAGTTCAAAATGTACTTGGTGGCTCTCTAATGAAGCTCATGTGGTGTTTACATAAAGCATGAAACCATGCCAACTACATATGAAATGTTGGGTCATGTATGAGTCAAATAGATGAGGATGCCTAAAATATGGTGATATAATGTGGCATCAACCAAGGGAGTGAAATAATGAATTTTAAGTCTAACTCTAGATAAGGAGTCAATGTAGGCCTATAATCAACCATGTGAAAATAAGATAACAAGTCTATGGCATACTTGGGCTGTGAAAGTGTAATTCTAGAATAAAACGGTGATATCTTAATCCCAAGAAAATAATGCAATAATCCCATGTTTGTCATAGAAAACCTATCATGAAGTCTAGTCTTAACACTATTGATGATGGATGTTTTGCTCCCTGTAATAATAAGATCATCAACATAGAGCACCAAGTACAATATTGAATCCTTCTACCATAGAATGTAGACATTTAGATCTAAGTGACATCTCAAGAACCCAAATGAGAGAAGAAATGTGTCCATCTTAGAATACCAAACCCTAGGGGCTTGTTTTAAACCATAGAGAGACTTTTTAAGTAGAATACTAGTGAAGAATCTTGAACAAACCCTTGTGGTTGCTCCATATAAATCTCCTCATGAAGATCCCTGTGAAGAAATGTGTTCTTCACATCCATCTGATGTACAACCCAACCATGAGCTACACCAATAGCTAGTATCAAGTGAATAGAATTCATCTTAGCAATAGGTACAAAGGTTTTTATATATTTAATGCCTTTTACTTAGGAAAAACCTTTGGCCACTAAGTGTGCTTTATGCTTATCAGTATTTCCATCCACTACAAACTTAGTCTGATATATCCACCTACATCATACTAATTTTCTTCTCTTAGGAAGAGGAACAAGATCCCAAGTGTTGTTTCTAATCAATGAGTCATACTCTTCTTCCATCACTAAATCCCACTCAACTATCTATGTGGCTTCTTGAAAAGACTATAGATCAGAAGCTATGGAAATGTAGAAATGTGTAAGATCATGTTGTGAATGTGTTCTCCTTCTATCTAATGGATCCCTAACAAGAGGGTTTACATCCACCAAAGTCTATCTAGCCCATAAAGGCATCAATGGGTGAGGATTTGGAGGAGGAGAATGAGGGGGAACATGACCTACTAAACCCTATAGGGGAGGTATTAATGCATCATCCCTATGAGTAGATGAAGCAAAAGTATCATCATCACTACTATATGATTTTTCTAAGGAAAAAGAATGAGAAATGTTAGAAAATAATTCTAAAATACTTTCTTCAAAGCAAACACTTCTCGCTATAATAAGCTCATGTGAATTCGGATCAATGAATCGATATCCCTTAACACCATTAGGATATCCTACAAATATGCAAGTTTGGATTTATTATTCTAAAGCACGACACTTGTCTAAAGGTATGTGCTCATGTTGGACTGCCAAATACTCTAAAATGATGCATGTCTAGCTTCTTATTATACCAAGCTTTAAGAGGTGTTATCCCCTTTAAATCTTTGTGAGGAACTCTATTCTATATATATGCATCATAATTAATCACTTCCACCTGGTATTTAGGTACTAATGATTTTTCATGAATCATACAACTTACCATCTCTTTTAATAATCTATTATTCCTCTTTGCTACACCATTTAGCTGAGGTGAGTATGCAACTAAATGTTGCAGATCAATTCCTTCAAGAGCACATAATTGTTCAAACTTGTTCACATATTCCCTCCAATTATCTATGCAAAGAATCTTGACATACTTCCTAGATTATTTCTCTACTAGAGATTTGAACTCTAAAAATCTATCAAATACTTCACTCTTGAGCTTCAAAAAATAAACTTTAGTATATATGGAATAGTCATTAATAAATCTGAGAACATAATAGGTTTTACTAAAAGACAAAGTAGGTAATGGACCTGTTAAATCATTATGAACAAGTTTGAGGACTTGTGTAGCCCTCCAAGCCTTCCCTTTATTAAACTTATCCTCTAGATGTTTTCCTGAGGCAAAACCATGACATAAACCCCCTAAAAATTGAATCTATAGAAGTCTTGTAACCATCTCCTACTGACTAAGCTACTATAAATAGTGGTAGTTCAAATGACCAAACCACTCATGCAATAACTTACTCACTAAATCAGTGTGTGAGAGCAAAGTTGTAGAGGAAGACTGAGGTAAAAAGTGAGAGAATGAATAAAGTTAAGTATTATTGTCAACTTTTCCCACTATAACTAAGGTATTATCCTTAATTTTTTTGATTGATATAAAATTGGGTGTGAACTCAACTTTCCTACCAGTATCAAAATGAATGATTTGGTAGACAAAAAGGTTATTTGATAACTCTGGCACATAGAGGACATCCTCAAATACACTACTATCAACATCAACTATACCTTTTCTTATAACATCTACCTTATAATAATCACCTATGAGAATATGAGGCAAGGAACTTGGTTCTAATCTAAAAAATTATTCTTGATCAGAACCCATATGGTGTGAAGCACTTGAGTCAATGACCCATGACTTGGAAGAATTTGCTAGTGCAACTAGTGCCATAACTTTCCCTTTCCCTAAATTTGAAAGAGTAAAAGAATCCTTTAAAGAGGATTGATTGATGTTATTCTTTTTTAGAAGATCCTTAAGTTCATCAATCTCTTTCTTCCAATGATCTTGTTCACTATGAAACCCCTTTTTACAATAAGGGCAAGGAGTGCCAATCCATTTTTGTGAATCCTCTTTCTTATTAGTAGATTTATAATCTCCTTGTGAGGAAGATTATTTCCCTTTATTCTTATCTTTCTATGACTTATTTTGATTATTCTACTTCTTTTTACTGGAACCTATAATTGATGTTGATGTTGAAACTTGCTTATGCTGAGGTTGACTTGTAACTAGAGCTTGAGATTTGGATAACTTGATTAGACCCATAGTTGTTAACTTTTCTTCTTCAACTATTATAATATCAAAGAATACCTCAAAAGTGGGAATTTGATAAGATGTGCCCAATGTGAATTGATGATTATAAAATTTAGAGACAAAGGATGAATATTTAGGACCTAATTTGTGTAAGGCATTGAAAATCAATTATCCTTTTTATCAATTTTACATTCAGAAAGTTGTGCTCTAAGATCTATGACTTTAGTGATGTAATCTTGTATTGTAGCATAATTTTTATGATCCAAAATAATGAGTTCATTATCAATTTGGTAACCACGAACCTCATCTATTTTTCCAAATAATGATGCTAATGTATCCCAAACCTCTTTTAGAGTTGTACATTTTTCAAGATGGAAATTCAAATCTAAAGACATGTAAGATCGAATGCATCCAATTAATTTAGTAGTTTCAAAGAGAAAGTGTTGTAACTCTTTTGCATCAGTAAGTGGAGTAAGAAGAGTTGTTATGTAAGGTGTATATCCTAGCATCATTAATTCATTCCAAGCATTCTATTTCCATGTATTATAGTTGTATGTTGTTAATAGTGGGAACTTAAGATTCCCCATGATGTAATCAGAAATAAACTATCGCAAAGCAGAAATCAAAGTACAAAACGCACCACAAAACCCCCCTAAATTACTTAGTTTTATCCCACCCAAAAATTATTTTTGGCACTTTATAATTGAGTGTAATTATGAGGCTAGATTATAATTTTTCTAGTTTATAAAAAGCTCATTTAGGCCCTCTAATCTAAAAGTTAAAAAAATATGTATTTTATTACAATTTTTTTTCACCAATGTGTTGTGCTCAAAAAAATATTAACTTTAAAAAAAATAGGACCTCAATTCAAGGTCATAAGTGAAAGTTATAAGCCTCTAAAGTTGTAAAAATAAGGATGAGCAAGAGATGCTATATAAAAATCTAAATTCTAGAAAAATTTAGAAAAAATTGAAAGTACATCAGTGAAGAGCATGAAATTTTAAGCTATTTTTAAAAAAATCACTCAAAAATACCTCTTAGTGTTCAAATGGTGGGCTCCCAAAGTTTCCCTTTTAAATCTTCCTGCTGATCTGTGAGGTCTACCCCAAAAAAATGGTCTGTACGGTCCATACAGCCATACTTGGGAGCCAAAAAAAATTATTTTCCAAGGTGACTGTGTCCAAATTGGACAAAAATTATATGGATCTATAGGTATTGACATCTTTCAAACACAACCATGAGGTCCATTTTGATCAAAAATGCTTTGATTTTTAGGTACCCACCGGATTTGGGCATGGTGCTTCTGGATCAAACCCTTGCCAATTTTTCCTCATGTGCCCAATTTAGACAAAATTGTATATGATTTTGACTATCTTGGGAACTCTGAACTCAATAGTGATCTCAAAAATTCTTCACAAAGATCCAATTTGTGCCTATATGCGAAATCAAAAAATTGATCTTATATCTAGATATTTTTCTCTTGAATATTTAATAATCTATAGATTCAAGATATCTCTGGTACCATGTTATAATTAGTTACATGATCTAATGGATCTAATAGAAAGCATAAATAAGAGATAAAACAATAATAATAATAATAATAATAATAATAAATTATTGTATATTTGAGATAATAACATAAATGAATAAATAACTCAAATATGATGAATTACTATGATAATTCAATATTAATCTGATATAGAATACATAAATAGCCATTGCTTAAATAGAGCAAGGCATGCATGATAAAGATCAGGGAACTCACATAAAACGTGTAGTTTAACTGATATTTGTCTACATGAATAGTGGAGTGCAACTCCACACTAACAAGATAGGTGTCCAACTTGTGTAAATGATCAACACAAGTTGACTATTAGTTAAAAAATATTATCCTATCTTACCCTGAATAGTGGAGTGGAACTCTACTATAATAAGATAAGTGTCTAAGTTAACTATTAGCTAAGCAAGCTTATCTTATCTAGTGCAAATTATTAATAAACATAATAAAATAATTACAATAAGTAATTAGTACACCAAAATAATAAATAATAAATAAAATTAAATTCAATAAATCAAATAAATGCACCAACAAAATCCTCAACTAAATTCTTATCATTCTTTAGAATTGGTCCCACTAGGTGTGCCATAAACTTTTATCAACTTGAAGTGCACCATGCTAGGTCCTGAGACATGCTTCAAGTGACACAATGGAAACACTCCTAGGTTATGGGTGACCCATAGCAAGAGTGAATCTTTGGATAAGTATATATCCTTCTCAAACCATAGTACACTTGATTTAAGACCATGTTATATCTCCTAAACTTGAACTAACAAAGCCTAATCTAAGTTACAACTATGTTTTTGTCAACAAAGGAAGAGATAAGATGAAACCTAAAATAAGGTGATGCACCAAGTTTTAATATCTCATCCACTGGCTCTAACAACACAATAATAACCTTTAAAGGATAGATTTTAACTACACACTCTAACAAACATGTTATAACATAGGTTAAATAGAATAACCAACTTTTATGAAGGTTGTATTGTCTACAATTTCCTTATAAATGAGACAAAAGAGACTAATGAGAATCTAAAATTGACCTAAAACTAATCAAAATAGACTAAGAACCACAAAATGTAAATGGAATTCTAAATTACATAATGAGATAGAAAGGAAAGAGAGGAAAATTCAATATTTTATTGATTGTTTAAGGCCTAATCCATCATTATAAGTATCAAAATGAGTATATTTTTGTCATACCTATGAGGAGGGATCATGTTATCACCTAAAAGTGGTAATTAGATGTTAAGAGTGTCGCTTGAGTTAACCTATCCCTAGGCTAGCCATAGATCTATCTTTGAGCACTAGACTTAATTTTTTAGTCATTCAGTAGGCCAAAGTCACCTACAACCAATCATAACATAGTTTTAGAATTGCCATCTTAGACCCCAATCCAAATTTATTATCAGTATATAAAGAAGACATTATCACCACATTTGGGACACTACAAGCATATGGCACTAGTGTCCCCAACTAGGTGCTACTATCCTTAGCCCTAGATCTTTCCAACAAATAGTTTTTCAAATGTGTGCCCTTACTAAGGTCAGCCTAAGCTCATTTTATTATCCACACAAGCAATATAATCCTATAAATACAAGTCTAATCCACCTCTATTCACTAGATGAAAAATAAATTCAAAGGTTCTACAAACCAAAGATAAGGATGAGAAAAATTAAGGTATTTCATCCCTATATTGCTTTACTTTCTATATACTACCATCTATAGCATCCCTAAGCCCAATTTTCAAGAATTTTAAAGCTCAAAGACATTCAAGCCATCCAAGGCCACTCTCATTCTATTATTCACTTGTATTTTCATCAAGCACTAGGTGGGAAAACTACATCAAACTTGATCCTTCTTCAGAGTATTGGTATGTAGGCAACCTTCTGTATAGCAAGGTGTTTAGGATGTCCAGTCCATCCTACTAACACACATAAAATTATTTCTCATGCCATAATTTCAAGGATATTAAGATTTATACATTAAATTATTTTTTCCATGAATAAAATAGAGCTCCAAGTTTTGGTAATGTAGGAATAGGACATACAAACATAGGTTACATGTACTCATAGAAAACAAGAATAGTTTTACAAAGGGGGCATTAGTTATACATTGAGGACACTACACATATATGGTGATATTGTCCATACTAGGCACTAATACCCAGTGAACAAACAAACACTATAATCTTGTTGACGACACAAACTACTACCCATATCTCAAATTTGAGAACCCAAATCATCTATGATAGTCAATTTTTAGATAAGTCCCTAATTGTCCCTATTTATTGACACTTTTAAAAAGTCAATCAAGGTCAAAGATCATAATTAGTTAGTACTTAATTATTTCATATTAATTTAACTTATTTATAAATCTCAACACTTTAATATAATATAGGATTTTCATTGTAAAACCCTAAAAGGTTAAATTAGATCACAATTCAAGCATTTTCATCCATATTTATAATAATTGAGATGTAAGATAGAGGATAAATCACCACTAGCCTACATAAATGCAATTGTTACAACATGATTCATCCTATTTAAGATAAATAAAGTGAAAATAGGCCATTAGGCCTTCTTTGACACATTATCCTACCACATTGATGGTCTTTAATGAGAATTGGGCATAGGAGTACATAAAAATGCCTTATTTGTTATTATTTTAGTCCCTTGGAGTGCTTGATCATGTTGAATATTTTCTTAAATGTCTTCTCCACTTGAAAAAATCTTGCATTTATTGTTCCAACTCACCTCTCTATTCACTCCTACATGTCAAATTTTATTGCATGGTTGACTTAGAAATGGGCCTCCTATACCACTTTTAGCTTTGAGGGTTGACTTGCCTTGATGATGAATTCATGGAGGAGTTACATGTCTATGAGATCAGTTTTCTAATGCTTTAGATCTTCACCATGGCCTTAATGACCCTCAACCCCACATATGATCATGATTTATAATCCACATGAGCATAATCAAGCTGAAAATCACCTTGAAACTTACTTGGTGGTCTTTAAGAGAGGTAGAAAAGTTGATGTAGTGTTATAGATTCTCATAAGGACTCCTTGAGAGGCTTTAGAAATTTTCATCGTCATGATTGTCAATCTTATCTTGTTATATTATCCCCTATGTGAACCTGCAATAAGATTTTTCCCCACTTCAAGAGACTCTCTAAGACTTATTATACATTGAAACCTAGTATTGAGGTCATTTTTATGCTTAAGGCCTTACTTTCTAGCTTGAAGCATCATTCTAATAACTATCTACAACTATTGTATCCCTCTCCTCAACTTAATTTGTAGCCTTTCATATCATGAGGGTCTACAGACAAGTGTTCGAAGTTATACTTGAACTTGTAAGCCTCTCAAGAAGATCATTTATTATGCTCATGACTTGTAACTTTCACCATTAATTATGCATTCATCCATTATTTATGCATGAATTTTTTGATGTAGACATATTGATGTGTAATCCATGTGATAGTATCAAGATGTAATCATTTTAATTATGATATTGTGTAGGCCTGAAACCTACATGTTAGGTTTTGAGAGTCCAAAATCCTCTTTCTTAACACTATAATCATCAAGAAACCTTTATCAATTCACCATAGACTAGTATGAACCTTAGGTCATGTCTTTGACTCTTCTAACATCTTGCTTTAAGATATTTATCATGACCTTACATACATGCAACAAACATAACTCTACATGAAACCTTACTCCATTGCTTTATAAGCCTGCAAATGATCTCAAACCTACAAATTTTCTTGAAGTCCTCTCAAATCCTCTTTCATCAACACTTGAGGACCTTATATAGGTCTACTTCACCCGTTTCAAACATCAAGCTTGATATTATAGGTTCCTTAAGAATATTTGGGATATTTATACTCAATCTTGATCAATAAGAAAGTTTCCTCATAACATGTAACTTCCCTCAACTTCTTGCAAGTTTCCTTGATAAAATATTTGCATGCTTTACTAGAATACCATAGCTTAGGTTTTGATGATTCATAATTTTTATTTTACTTATCAAAACCCATACATTAAATTAAATGTCAAGATAAACTTGGATATTCTATCCATTTATTTGAATGAAGGTCTTGAAACACAAAAACCTTGGGAAACTTTCTTGTAGATATGTAAACTACTGATGAGAGTTCCTCACACTCTTTCTATTAGCATTGATATCCATTAGGTAGATCTTAGAGATCAAATCTAATGTAATACATGTTTATATCATGCTTTAAGGCTTTATAGGAGTTTTATTATCTTGATAACCCATTTGTACAAACATGAAAGCTTGTATGAAGGTTTCTTAGACCTAAAATCTTCCTACCCCTATCCTTTCTTACACAAGACCATTTTAGGTATCATGGCAATCCATTGGAGGTGATAGGATATCAAGACTATGAAGACTTTCTATTCTTATTAGAAATGTGCTTATAGTTTTAACTTCCTTGCTTACAACTTTATTATTCTTGTTTATGGCACATGGATAGCTCATACTCATTGCTATTTATTCCATTGAATCATCAAGAAAATCTTGAGTGTAAACTTCTTAGAATATTTGAAGACTATATTCTTCATTTTTTTAGTTTAAACATGGAATAAACTAAAAAAATTGTGCCCATAGACTTGTTATAGGGTATCTTGATCATGTGAAACTCATGAACTTGGTCTCAAATTTGGAATGTATCTTGGAACTCCTTCAAGGAGTTTTTATATCATTGTAACCTTGCAATTCCAATAGTTTCACCTACAACTTTCACCATTTTCACCTTCAAACCATGTTTTGAAACCTTGCTCTAACATCATAGGGACATATAGACTTATGTATGCTCTTGAGGATCTTAAGAGGCATGATCATAGTCTTGGAGGCTCCTTACAAATTTAAAACATTGACTTTGGCATCATGAAACCTTTATTTTATTAGTTGCCAATCTTGAAACATTGTAAGTTAACTATAGGCCTACAATAAAAAGTTAAAAACATATGATTGAAGGTTTTGGATGATGCTCCTACACTTTGAACCTTTTGATAACTCTATTTATTATATTTGGAGTGTATGAATGTAATTTAGACACCTCATAATCTCTACCTATAAATTCATATTAAACATTCTCTTAACTCTAAGGCCTTCAAACCTTTTGAGCATACCCTGTAGACCTGCAAGCTTGATAGTCTACTCTAAAACTTGTTTGTATACCTATGAACATCCTTTTAATCATTCAAGGTCTATTTTTAACCTATTTTTGGAAGATCTTGAGGCTAAAAAATGTATTATAAGTTCACTAATCTTAACCCAGGATTCAAGATATTATATGAACACAACTTGGGTATGAGTAACCATACTATCAGCATTGAGAACTTGAATATAGACACTTGGTTTGCACATTCCGTTTTGGTAACCCTATTAGGGTGTTCTAAATATAATGGAAAACATCACAAGATTCACCACACATGCTTGCTTGTGAACTTCCCACCAAGATAGTAACAACTCAAAAGAGATTGAAACCTTATTCTCTTGCCTACAAACATGTAGAGGTCCTTATTCAAGTTTGACATATTCTTGAGTATGATTGATAATGATTTCTCATTACCTATAACTTTTTTAGAGATTATTTCATGTAGGGGAGAGCTCTTTGACCTACTTGAGGACCTTTCACTAGGAGAGGAATACCTGAAAATACATTGGAAACCTTACTCTTGTGCTTGCAGGCTTATGTGTCTTCCATCAAGTTTAAAACCTCATTAAAACCCTGAAAATTTCTCAAATAAGCTTAAAAAACTATTTATATGATCTTGGATGCAAGAGGGAAGCTATTAAACTTTTTTGATTTTCCATCTTCAAGAGAAACATCTCAAAATCATTAAAGACCTCCATTTTTCACTTGTAGGCTTGTGCATCTTCTTAAGATTTAAATCTCATCAACACTTTGAAAAAGGATCCTAAAAGTATATTCATTGATTGATAGACATGGGGAGTAATAGGAGTGATATTTGGGCTTGTTTCCAGATCTTTCCCTCAAGAGGAAACCCCTTTAAATGCATTGAAAACCCCTCTTCTTTGTTGCAGACCTGTAACTTTCTCTTTAAGATTGAAACCTCTTCAAAACATTGTAACTTGGACTTTATCAGTCTAAATATTTAATTGGTTGACCTTGGATATAATGTGAAGGTTCATAGCCTGGCTGAGATGATAACAATTTAAAAATGGTTAAGTGCACTCTTTCATGTTGAAAGGGTATTGAAAGCCACCAAAAGGTAAAGTGGAAGGAAATAACTAACTTTAATGCCATTTTGATTAGTTGTATGGACTAGAGAGTGTCATGGAGGGGTTTTCAAAAATTATATGACCTTTATAAGGTATTAAGAAGTCCTATTTTATTAAAAATGACTTTAATGACCTTCTATACAACATTTATACCTTTTATATTCTCAAATACACTTTTTTCAGCCTTTTTTATGTGTTCATGATTTCATTATGCCTCATAAGACTCATTTTGACCTCTTGATCCATTTTAAATTGCCTTTTAGGACCATTTTTCTATGTTTATAACCTTGATATGACACATTAGACCCTTAAAAATATATTACATTATCCTTAATTTTAACACTTTAAGTCATGGAATGAGGTCTATCATGGTTAATTAGAACTTGAACAAGGATTTAAGACACATTTTTTTCATTGAGGAGTCCTCTAATAGGCCTAACACAAATAATGCATCTAGTAATGATCTTTCAATGGAGTAAGAGTATAAGGAACCTTAATGACTCATGCATACCTAATTTTGAACCACCTAATCATTATGAGATGCTTGTAAGGAGCTCATACTCAACTAGTTTTTACAAAAAAATACCCCTTCCAAGTGTGAAAATGTTCTAGGGGCCAAGGGTGGCTAGAATATCCAACATAACCAAAAATAGGAGGAAGCTAAAATGTTATAAAATAAAACCCTAAGGAGCTACCAAAAATCCACAAAAGAAACTATAGCTAACTGTAAAGTGTAATAAAATTATATAAAGTAGATATGTACTAAAAATAAAGTGATACAAAGTAAAGATCATGAGATAGGCAAGTCACATATAACAAGTATCACATATGTTAAAGATAAAAATTAAATTTGAATTAAATATGAAAGAATGAAATATATTCTCACAAAGGACGTGAAATATATCTACATGTGTCATCAATAAGATCTATCAAATTTCACTATAACTAATATTTAACTCAAACCATAGTCTCCTTTACTTTTTTTGAGAGTTGTGCAAGGTCTACTTTATGAACAAGCTCTAAGGAAAAATTAAGTGCAACCTCCTAATGAGAATAACATAAGTGGGTAAGAGAGGGTGTCACTCGAGAAATAATGAGACACACATCCTTAGTTTGAGGAGGTAGTTTTGGTTGTAGGGGAGGTTTCTCCATCCTAGGTGAACCATGTGAATGATATTAGGAATTATGAGGTGTTCACCTTGGAAAATATATGAAATGTTGTTGAATGTCTCTACACTTATTTATAGAATGTGTAGAACACAAGTGCTAGAGACAATACACCTCCAATTCTTTTGAGATATAATTAGGTGTAATATTCAAAGGTGGCATGTTTGGCTAAAGGGAAAAATTAATTGCCTTGAAATGAATTACATCTAGATATTGTCTAAGAGATCAAGATTTAGTTAAATAATGTTTACGAGTCCTATGGAAATAATAAAATTGCATAAGATTAGAAAATCAAGGTGATCAACTATCCATGGTAAGAGCTAATCCTTTCATCTTTTGTTGTGCTAAAAATCACTTATAATCCCTACACTTAATAGTTGAATAAGTTGATATGTTATGAAACTCATAATATGGCTCTTCCTCTATTATTCCCTTAACCATTAGTATGTCTAGGGATATGTGTGGCCAACTTGTGGCTTACATACCTATTTTATTTACTTGTTACATTTCTCTAAATTCTTAGATAGGTCAGCCTATGGAAAACCCTTGGCTAAGTAGACTATATATATGAGGTAGTGGTTAGTCTTTATTCATTATGTTAAGTATTCTGCTATTAGTGCATTGTTGTGTAGGTTTCCCCCTCGAAGTGGCTTTTCTATATTATCCAGTATTTTATTTTGATATCAATTATTATTGTGTGATATCTAATATTTGCTTATTCTGTGTGATATAATATCATTTTATGTGAACATCTAAGTAATTTCATTACAAGTGGTATCAGATCTTTGATTTGGTCAAGTTTTTTGTGGTGTTTTTTTGGATCTAGTGATGCATGGTTTCTAGGAGTGGTGGGAGTGAAAAAATATAACTTGCAATCTAGGAAGAATTAAATTTTTTAATCAGCGTAGTATTACTCAAAAAACTTTTTTGAAAAAAAAAAAAATTTAAAAAAAATTTGGGAAAAATTTCCCTTTGTAAAATTTCAATCATTGGATTCATCTTGGCGAGAGGATCGCATTGGTATATTCTATCAATACACTTTTTTAGTACCAAAATTTTTATCTTAGTAAACAAAGGTAGTCATTGGATTCATCTTGACAACGTGATCACAATGGTACCATTTAATAGTACACTTTTTTTGAGGTAAAAACCCTCTTGGGGTTTGTTTATGGTAGGTCCAGGTACTCAAGGAAGAAAAGGGGGCAAGAAACTCCTAAGACTCTTATCGATGACATGGAATATAGAACATCAAATATGATAATTTCTCAACTTTAAGTAGACATAATGAACTTGGTGAGGTGTGATGAATTTGTTTCAATCCAAGTTAATGTTTCAAGGATGCACAGAGAGATTAATGGGTTTAAAATGAATTATAGAATATCACTATGTAATTAGCTACCCTTACATCTCAATTTCAGCTCAACAACCCTCCACTTTAGTATTCAAATCCTCCTCTCAACAACTCCCATGTTGGTATGAAACTAATGTTTCTAAAAATGGGCATGTATAAGTTTGATAGTAAAGATCCTCTCACTTGGATTACCCAAATTGATAATTTATTTGAGCTACATCAAACCCCTAGTTCTTCGAAGGTGATAGTGTCATCCTTGAATATGGAACTTGAGAAATCCATTTGGTATCACTAGTTTTATGCTCAAAAGAAAAAGAATGGTGCTCTTTTTATGGTCTATTTTCACTAAGGGTTTGTTGGCTCATTATCATAATAATGTCTCTGAGAACTATTTCAACCAATAGCCAAGCTATGGCAAATAGGAACTGTGAAGGATTATATTCATCAGTTTTAGAATCTCTCTTTATGGTTAGAAGATATCACTGAGGAAAATTTAACTGATCTATTTTTGGGTGGCCTCAAAGATAGCATCCAATTTAAGGTTTTAATGTTTATCCCAACATCTATATCAAAAGCTATCCCTAGGGCATGTATGATAAAAGAAAAAGAGATGGTTAAAAGGAAAACTTTCACTATTTGTCATGATCACAAATTTTTAGCACCATCATTTCCACAACCCACCAGATTAACACAATGATAAATTAAGGAGAAGTGAGTCAAAGGGTTGTGTTATGGTTGTGACAAAAAATGGAGAAAATACCATCATTGTGCTAAAAAGAAGTTATTTTACATTGAAGGTGCCAATGATGATGAAGATGATGAAGAAGTACATGATGAGGGTGTAAAAGTTCCTAAAGAGGAATCTAAAGACTCTTAGCCTACTATTTATTGTCATTCCCTTTTAGGTATTAGTACTCCCAAAAATATTAAGGTGATGGGTTTCCTTAAGAAATAAAAGGTCATTATCCTGATTGATTCTAGGAGCACACACAACTTCATCCATAGTAAGTTGGCTACTTATTTGAATTGTTTCATTTATCTAGCTCTAGAATTTTAGGTTATGAATACAGATGGTGGTACTATTAGTTGTTCAAGTAAATGTCATAGTATTAAGTTGGCCAATGGAGACTACTTATTGGATTCTCCTATGTTTTCTATTCCCATGGGTGGAGTTGATATTGTACTGGGAGTCCAGTGGCTCACCACTTTGGGCACTATTGAGATGAATTTCCAAGAATTATTCATGCTTTTTCATTCTAAAGATAGGACATTTGAGCTAAGGGGATTAAGGGATAAATCTCCACAACTTATTATCTCCCATCAAATGACAAAGATTATCCATAAGGGTGATGAGGGATTTGTAACTCACTTGTTTTCCATGGAATTACAGCCAACTCAACCACTCTGCCTCTTAATCTACAACCAGTGATTGATGCACATTCTATTTTTTTTTGCAACATGCCAAAAGGACTTCCACCTAGCCACATTCATGATCATGCTATCACACTTATTCTTGGAAGTACACCACCCAACATCAAACCATACATGTATCCCTATGCCCAAAAAAGTAAAATTGAAAAGATGGTATATGAGATGTTGGATGCATGAATCATTCATGACATCCAAAGTGAATATTCTTCACCAGTTATCATGGTGAGAAATAAAGATGACACCTAGAGGATGTGCCCTAACTACAGAGAACTCAATAAGTACACTATCAAAGATAAGTTTCCTATTTATATCATTGATGATTTGATAGATGAATTGAATGGTTCTCTTTATTTTACTAAGTTAGATTTGTGTTCTGGGTATCATCAAATCTAGATTCATGATAAAGACATACCCAAAATTGCTTTTAGGACTCATGAGGGCCATTATGAGTTTTTGGTTATGCCTTTTGGTCTAACAAATGCACCATCTACTTTTCAAAATTTGATGAATACTATTTTTAAGCCATTTTTTAGGAAATTTGTTATGGTATTCTTTGATGATATCCTCATTTACAATAAAATTTGGGAAGACCATTTGCAATATGTGAAATACGTACTCTCCATTTTGGAACAAAATCAATTGTATGCAAAACCTTCCAATTATAATTTTGGGGCTTGTGAGGTTGAATATTTGGGTCATCTAGGGTCTTATAAAGGAGTGAAAATGGATCCTAAAAAAATCTAAGTAATGGTGGACTGGCTAATTCCTAAGACACTCAAGCAACTCCAAGGATTTTTGGGGCTTACTGGTTACTATCACAAGTTTGTCAAAAATTATGGTAGTATTACCACCCCACTCACCTTTTTGTTAAAGAAAGACTCCTTTCATTGGATTGATGTAGTTACCCAAGAAGTTGAACAATTGAAATTGGCTATGTACACTATTCCAGTATTGGCCACTCTTGAATTTTATATGACTTTTGTGGTTGAATGTGATGCATCTAGGTATGGTATGGGTGTTATACTCATGCAAGAAGGTAGACAACTTGTATTTAAAAGTCATCAACTAAAGAGCAAAAATTAGTACAAGTCCATTTATGAGAAAGAAATGATGGACATTTTGCATGCTATGAAATAATGGAGACCTTATTTAATGGGTCATCACTTTCAAGTAAAGACTGATCATGATAGTCTCAAATATTTTTTAGAACAATGGTTGTCATTTGAAGAACAATAGAAATGGGTAACTAAGATGTTAGGATATGATTTTGAAATAGTCTAAAAAAAAGGCAAGGACAATGTGGTGGAAGATGTACCATCCAAAAAAGATGAATTAGTTTAGGGATTGCTATGTACCATAACCATTTTACAAATAGATTGGCTAGCTAAAACATGATTAGATTGGGAACATGATAGTGTTACCCATGATTTGATTCAAAATCTTGAGTAAGGTTTAAGTGTATTGGAAAAATTCACATGGAAGGGTAATGTATTATGGTATAAAGATAGATTTTACCTGTGTAAGAATTCTCTTCTTAAACAAAAAATCCTTCAAGAACTTCATGCAACTCCAATTGGGGGTCATTCAGGATTTTTGAAAACCTATCATAGAATCAAGCAGGATTTTTTTTGGGAAGGTTTCAAGGGGGATGTCCAAAAATATGTGGCTAAATGTATGATTTGTCAACAAAACAAAGGTGAAACCATCAAAACCCTGGGTCTTTTACAGCATTTATCCATCCCTATCCAGCATTGGGAAGAGGTATCTATGGATTTCATTATAGGGTTACCAAGATTTGATGGTAAAAATGTTATCACGGTTGTTGTGGATTGTCTCAGTAAGTATGCTCATTTTTTTTCTTTATCCCAACTATTTGTTTCTAGTACAATAGCTACTACTTTTCTCAATATAGTTCATAAATTGCATGGGACCCCTAAGATCATTGGCAATGATAGAGATCCCATTTTTACTAGTAATTTTTAGATTGAGTTATTTACATGTTTGGGTACCTAGTTGGCTCATAGTTCATCCTATTATCCTCAATCTGATGGACAAACTAAGGTAGTCAAAAAATGTTTGGAAGGATATCTTCATTGTTTTATTTTTGATAAATAGGGTAAATAGGTTCATTGGCTGCCACTTGTTGAATGGTGATATAATAGTTCTATTCATAGTTATTCTAAAATGTCTCCTTTTTATGGAACTATATGGAGACTACCCTCCATCCATCACTTCAACCTCGAAGGTCCATCCTAAGGTTCATGTAGTTGAAGAACATAGTCACCATCAATAGGAGGTCCTTGCAAGTTTGTGTAAAAATTGAGCTATGACCCTGAATTGCATGAAGCAATAGGCAGATCAACACAAAAGTGAGAGGCATTTTGACATTAGTGATTGGGTCTTTGTTCACTTTCAACCATACAAATAGATTTTTTTTTAAGAAACAAAAAAGGATAACAAGCTATCCCCTAAGTATTATGGGCCTTATCAGATCTTGTAGAAAATTGGTAGTGTGGCCTACATGTTAAAGTTTCCTTCATCCACTTGCATACATCAAATATTTCATGTATCATGCCTAAATAAATTCATTGGAGGAAGATTTATCATTAAAATAGAATTACTAGAATTAGATGAGGAAGGTAGAGTTGTTCTTGATCCTGAGGTGATCCTTCATAGGCATACCAAGTAGTTGCGTTCCCAAGTAGTTATAGAGTACCTAATCAAATAGAAGAATTTTCCATGTGAAGATGTCACTTGGAGGATGAAGCATTTATGTAGAAACATCCAGAGTTGCCATAACATTGAGGACAACATTGTTTTTAAGGGGAGGGGCTTTTTATGCCCTTAACCATTGGTGTGTCTAGGGATATGTGTGGCCAACTTGTGGCTTACATACCTCTTTTATTTACTTGTTATATTTCTCTATGTTATTAGATAGGTCAGCCTATAAAATAACCTTGGCTAAGTAGACTATATATAGGAGGTAGTGGTTAGTCTTTATTCATTATATTAAGTATTTTGCTATTAGTGCATTTTTGTGGAGGTTGCCCCCTAGAAGTGACTTTGCTATATTATCCAGTATTCTATTATGTTTTCAATTATTATTGTGTGATCTCTCATATTTGCTTATTCTGTGTGATATAATTATTGACCAATTTTGCCCACAGGCCCAAATTGTGGTCACCTCCTTCCCATTATTATTCAAACTGGTCATTTCGAGTTGCTCAAGTTTAATAACATGTTTTCATCGGTACTTGGTTCATCCTTCTTCAAGTTCAAATGGCCTTGTTCCAGCTTGTTTTGGCACATTGGTTCATTGGCCTTGATTCATCGACCTCAGTTCATTTGACAGTCCAAGTTCAATGCCATGGTTCTTCGGATAGTTCAGTCATTTGTTTCTCCATGTGGCCCATCGGCCTTGGTTCATCAGCTTAATCCAATGTCCAGGTTCATACCCTTGCGGAGGGCACACACTTAAATGGAAAGGAGTGGGTAGGGTCCCAAATTGGTTTAAGTTCAAATTTGTTCAAAATTATTAAAGCCCCAAATTCCTTCGAACAAAAAGTCTGAAGGAATTTAGACGTAATTCATAGCAAAGCGAAGGGCCAGGCGGAATTTTTGTAGACTTTTTGTCCATGAGAAAATTTCCACAGACAAAAGTCTGTGGAAAACACAGAGTCAACGAAACCTGGGAAAGTTGTCCATGGGAGCCCGGGGGGTAGTCTGGAGATGCAAAGGACCCCGAAGGGTAGGTGCCCTTGTGGGGGACTTTCAGCCCAAATGCAAAGGGGCACTAAGCAAGCCGTAGGGAAGCCAATGGACATGATGATGGCTGTGAGGCCGTCAAGTTTAAGAAGGTGAAATATCTATTGGCATTCAAAGCATGACGACCATAGGGATGTCAAAGTTAAAGAAATGAAATGGTTGTTTGCTTTCAAGTGAAAGAGTGCTAACCAAGAGCCCAGAATGTAGCGACCCACTAAGAATGTTTGCCCCAAGGGCCGAATGAGCCAGATAAGACAAAATTGACAAAAGATAAAGAATGAAAAGGTGTAGAAGAGACAAAGTGGTCCAAGTGGCAAGGGGAAGGTGATTTATTACCTAATTATTCCCAAATGGCACAAATAGCAAACAACGTGGCCCGTGCATTTTAAAGGGGATAAATTTTAATTTTTTGGCAAAAAAGAGGCACAACCTACATTTTGACATTAATGATCTAATGCCAAAGTCAAATTTGGTGATCATACAGCATGGTTCCAGCAGGCTTCTTCTAGAAGGATGACATCGACAATAGTATTTTCCTCTTCCCAATGAGGGGACGTAAATTGACCAAGCCACTTGTAAACAAGGAGCACCAAATGAGCCTCCTTGCTTTTCCATATATATTGCGAACTTGTCATTTTTAAAAGAAGATCTTCCATAATTTTACTAGGCATAGCCCTGCTAAAATTTCTACTTGAATCTATAATCACAGATTTTACCTCTTCTTGGATAGATATTCTATGTATGTCCTGAGTGTTAATCAGTGTTTAGTCAATGTCTTTTGATGCTCTCACAGGTTTAACACAAACACACCAGTTATCTACAAGGTGCAATCTATAGCTGATAGGAGAAGAGTTCTATTTGGGGTGAAAAAATAGAAGGGATTATTTACAAAGTGCCTCTCACAGCACCTTTGGTGAACCTCTATTTTTTTGTATTTTCATTTAAACCTCCCTGTCAAGTTTGCAGACTGGTTCTTTTGCCAAGTATGAAGCGTATGAATGTATTTGTTTGATTTTGAGAGTGGATGTGAGAAGGTCATTTCATTTTGGTGTATCACCTCCTTAGATTAGTTTGTTTTCCTACATCTTCCTCCCTTTTCATTCCTCCCAGTTTATATAGATATATATATATGCCTGTATTAGCACTTGCTGAAACAAACATGATGCATCAAAGGGAGCTAGCCCTTATCTAGAGACTCTCCCCTCTAGCTTCACCAGTCCCATGGGTGAGAGGGGAGTTTCCATTTTATGAGGAGAAGACATGAGCTTGAATTCCTGTCAAAGGGTGCAATTTCCTGTGTCAATAATTTTGGCACGCCCGGTGGGACCATAGTTTTACAACGTAGTAAGGTTTTAGGATTGATGCTGGTCCTGTTATAGCAAATAAAAGTTTTTAGCATCTGGAAACTCTGAGTTAAATCTACTGGTTAAGCAGCCTAGTGCCATCTGAAATCATTTCTTGTATGTATATTTCCTTTTTTCAAAATCATGGGTCTTGTTTTCCTTCATATGAATATAATCAGGCTCCATATATTTATGTCATCCCCTCAAGTAGCTCTCCTAGTTGCCCTACAACTATAAAGGAGATGGCACTAAAATTGGAAATTAATAGGCTGGAAGAGCATTATAGATATTAGCATGAGCTGATGTATAAAGAGGACCATTTATTTAGGCAAGCTTAACCCTTGCAACCCATGAAGGAGGAGGTGGCAAAATGGAGAAATCTACCTATTCAAGGTAGTCAACCTTGTGTGCCCCCTCCTATTCTGAAAAAGGCCCTCTTTTGTGCCAAATCCTTTCTATCAAATAGCACTTGCTCATTCCAGCTCATCAAATACATCTACCCCCAATCCCGTGTGCTGGCTTTCCAACACCAAAAGACATCAAAACAACCTCCCATGGAGATGAACCTTCTAAATTCCTTATATTGGGAATCTTCCATTGGGGATAATACCACCAGCCAACACGTCCCTCTTATAGAGGCTCCTCCAATGCACCAACAGTCTTTTCCTTGTGTTCCCCAACCTCCCCAAGTCCTTCAGTATAATGTATGGATTCTAGGTTAGAGGAAGGAATGCCAGGAACCAGTTCTAAGCTTTGGAGATGATCATGCTAATGACCTCCAAGAAAGACTCTTTCAAGACATCCTAGCCAAACAAATTAAATATTTAGACGCTAGGATGAAGTTGCTCCTTGAAAGAGAGTTAAAACTTCTAGACCTTGTGGTGGAGCCCCAGGACCTTATGGAAAACAAAGTTGTTTCCTGTTCACAGGAGCAAAATTCTAATTCAGAGATCTTGAAATGGGGGAAAAAAATAGAATCATGGGGTAGGAAGGAAGAAAAGTAAGGTTTTTCTCAAAAACTTAAAGAAGCTGAAGTTGTGCCTGCTCATGATAATGCTGATGACCTCCAGGAAAAGCTTTTCCAAGAAGATTTGGCCAGGAGAATTGCAAATTTAGAATCTAGGGAGAGATTCCTCAGCCAATGTGTGATGGATGGCTCAGACCAAATAGCACATTCTATGTCTGAACACACCCCATCTACACATTTCCAAGAGAGATATCAGGCCGTGCCTAATATAAATGAAGTGTTGATTAAGTGGAAGGAGGAGAATCATTTGATTCTAGCTCAAGGACTGCCTCCTCTTCCACATGTTTTCTCCACTTCACCTCTTCTCAAGGAAGAACCTATTCTGCAAGAGGTGAGTGAGGAGCAGAAGATCCAATTTGCAATTCTTCAGGAGGTTTTCATGAGCGACAATGAAGGTGAAATCATCATTGATGCTCCTTGTGAAGACCTTATCAGCAATGGAGAAGATGCAGGTATTGCATATATGCAGATGTTTTAGCAATATGAGGAATAACAAAAGCATGGTGAGCTCTCTTCCCCTCTATTTGATGAAATTCCTTGTTATTTTGATGATGAGGTTGACTACACTGAGGACCCTGAGTTAGAGGAGGATTAGGAGGATATTTTTGAAAATCTAGAGATCTTGATCAGTAAAGAGGAAAAGGAGAGACCTATCTTCCTGGAGGAATGCCTAGAAAAAGAGAGTTTTAAATAGAGAGGTGATGTTCTGTGGGATGAGAAATCATTTTGTGAGTCCATTTTAGACATCACCACAGTCACCCTTCTTCAAGAAGGCCAAAAGGAAGCAAAGGACGAGTCTGACAAGATCTTCAATGAGGTAGAAGGAAACAAATCAGACCATGATACATTGTAGAAGGAATGTGCAGATCAAAGGGCTTTTGGTGATGAGCCAACAGTGATTGATTTCTTGGTGTGGAGCACCAATAGAAGGGACCAGCATTCAATAGGCTTCTAAGGACAAGAAAAATACATATATGTCAGAAGCATGTTTGATTTTGATCCACTTGGATACCAGCCAACTCAGGTGGCAGGCAAGAGGAGCAGGTCACCAACTTTCTTTTTCGTTCAGCTATTTGCCTAGCACCATAAGTTTTCTTACCAAGAAGGGAACTTGAGAATTTTCCCCTTTGATCCAGGAGGGAGGCAAACATTCCTGGTTAGCTATATATAATAGTTTGTTTTCAGTTGTTTTCCTGTTTTCCCTAAGTGCAGTTTGAACAGGTAGTGTTTTTTAGCCTTGTGTGTTTCCCTTTGCGTGTGGGGTAAAAGCTTCATGTTTGATTCTCGAATCTTGTGGGGATATTTCTAACTTTTGTTATAGTTGCATTTGACTCTGCACCCAATGGACTGCAATGCAACTGGTTTCTAAGCATAGCAGGCATGCTTCCCTTGTGAGTCACCATCTGTTGACCAATTTTTGCCCACAAGCCAAAATTGTGGTCACCTCCTTCCCCTTGCTATTCGAACTGGTCATTTTGAGTTGCTCAAGTTCAATAACATGTTTTCATCAGCACTTGATTCATCCTTATTCAAGTTCAAATGGCCTTGCTTCAGCTTGTTTTAGCACATTAGTTCATCGGCCTTGATTCATCGACCTCAGTTCATTCGACAGTCCAAGTTTAATGCCATGGTTCTTCGGCTAATTCAGTCATTTATTTCTCCACATGGCCCATCAGCCTTGGTTCATCAGCTTAATCCAATGTCCAGGTTCATACCCTTGTGGAGGGCACATGCTTAAATGGAAAGGAGCGAGTAAGGTCCCAAATTGGTTTAAGTTCAAATTTGTTCAAAATTATTAAAGCCCCAAATTCCTTCAGACTTTTTGCCTAAAGGAATTCCTTCAAACAAAAAGTTTGAAGGAATTCAGGTGTAATTCATATCAAAATGAAGGGCCAGGCAGAATTTTTGTGGACTTTTGTCTGTGGTAAAATGTCCACAGACAAAAGTCCATGGAAAACACAGAGTCAACAAAACCCAAGAAAGTTATCTGTGGGAGCTCGGGGGGCAGTCTAGAAATGCAAAGGACCCACCGAAGGACCCCGAAGGGCAGGTGCCCTTGCAGGGGACTTTCAGCCCAAATGCAAAGGGGCACTAAGCAAGCCATAGGGAAGCTAATGGACCCGATGATGGCTGTGAGACTGTCAAGTTTAAGAAGGTGAAATATCCATTGGTGTTCAAAGCATGATGGCCATAGGGACATCAAATTTAATGAAATGAAATCATTGTTTGCTTTCAAGTGAAAGAGTGCTAACCAGGAGCCCAGAATGCAGTGACCCACTAAGAATGTTTGCCCCAAGGGCTGAATGAGCCAGATAAGACAAAATTGACAAAAGATAAAGAATGACAAGGTGTAGAAGAGACAAAGTGGTCCAAGTGGCAAGGGGAAGGCGATTTATTACCTGATTATTCCCAAATGGCACAAATAGCAAACAGCATGGCCCGTGCATTTTAAAGGGGACAAATTTCAATTTTTTGGCAAAAAAGAGGCACAACCTACATTTTGACATTAATGATCTAATGCCAAAGTCAAATTTGGTGATCATACAGCATGGTTCCAGCAGGCTTCTTCTAGAAGGATGACATCGACAATAGTATTTTCCTCTTCCCAATGAGGGGACTTAAATTGACCAAGCCACTTGTAAACAAGGAGCACCAAATGAGCCTCCTTGCTTTTCCATATATATTGCGAACTTGTCATTTTTAAAAGAAGATCTTCCATAATTTTACTAGGCATAGCCCTGCTAAAATTTCTACTTGAATCTATAATCACAGATTTTACCTCTTCTTGGATAGATATTCTATGTATGTCCTGAGTGTTAATCAGTGTTTAGTCAATGTCTTTTGATGCTCTCATAGGTTCAACACAAACACACCAGTTATCTACAAGGTGCAATCTATAGCTGATAGGAGAAGAGTTCTATTTGGGGTGCAAAAATAGAAGGGATTATTTACAAAGTGCCTCTCACAGCACCTTTGGTGAACCTCTATTTTTTTGTATTTTCATTTAAACCTCCCTGTCAAGTTTGCAGACTGGTTCTTTTGCCAAGTATGAAGCGTATGAATGTATTTGTTTGATTTTGAGAGTGGATGTGAGAAGGTCATTTCATTTTGGTGTATCACCTCCTTAGATTAGTTTGTTTTCCTACATCTTCCTCCCTTTTCATTCCTCCCAGTTTATATAGATATATATATATATGCCTATATTAGCACTTGCTGAAACAAACATGATGCATCAAAGGGAGCTAGCCCTTATCTAGAGACTCCCCCCTCTAGCTTCACCAGTCCCATGGGTGAGAGGGGAGTTTCCATGTTATGAGGAGAAGACAGGAGCTTGAATTCCTGTCAAAGGGTGCAATTTCCTATGTCAAAAATAATATCATTATGTGCATCTACATAATTTCATTAGATCCTTAGGGTCAGTGGGCATGGTGTCATATCCAACTTATATGGAGGAGCATAATTATTTATATGTATAATCTCATAGAATAAGTCATCATCATCAAATGGAGTAGAAGGAAACAATAAAGTATTGGATTGATCAAAAGTAATTAGAACTAGTCGTATGAGTGTAGCTAACATATCTAGAAGAATCAAACTCAAAAGATCAAAATATCTATCAAAATAATAAGTTTTGATCATATATGAATAATTAAGCATGATTAAAATAGGCTCAAAATTGGAACTACATGTGAAGTAGAAGTCATAACTGGCTTGATCTCAAACCTATCAACATCAACCAAAGAAAGAATAATGTTAGGAAAATTAGAGAGAGGAGTGTTAGGTTGAAATATATCAAATACATTAATGCTATAATAAAATAAGGATTTATCATAAGAGCATGGAAGGGAGGAATGGTAATGGATTATTTTAGCATCCTTGGCTTGGGTGTAGCCAAACAAGTATGGGTCATATAAGGGGTAATTGTCATCATAATAATGTGTGGTTAGATATATGTTAATAGATTCAACCATTAGCTACTATAAGATTGATGGGAATGAAAATTCTTAGGAATGACCATATAAGTGGGAAATATCCAGTTGACTTATTTTGAGAATGAGGTCGTAAGGTAAGTGGCAATTGAGCTATGATACTAGAAGGAAGGTCTAATTTTTTTATTTTAAAAATAATCTCATCGGGATCTTCATCATTAGAATTAATAAGTTTGGGTGGAATGTTTTCCACAAGATCAAGGTGACCATTATAGCCTCAATTAAAGTTGAAGGGATATTTAAAACACTTATACTCATGAAATGGTATGCAAGATAAAGTTTCAAGGGTTGAGATTTTATAGACACCACATTCTTCAAAAAAATTTAAATTCTAAGGGTTGGTATCACCTTGTACCTTATAAATTGTACCCATGTAAGGAAACTTAATGCATTG